>JAZDUH010000468.1:6152500-6325000 GCA_036419115.1 Scarus forsteni
TAAGATGATAGGTTTAAGACATTTCAGATTAAAGTTACTGTCTTTTGTTTTCACTTTTTGATTAGCAGTAAGTTGTATTTTTGACTGTTTTTAAGTCGTCATGATCAGAATTAAGCTATCAATTAATCAATCAATCAAAAAGTAGAGTTCATGTTACGGGTTTGCAGACAAGTTGTTAGGAATGATATAACGAAGTGCCAACCCGGCATGTGCTCCCAAACCTGACCTGACTTGACAGATGAAGGGGGCATCAGTGGTGCAGTTGGATAGTGCACTTGGTCAGGAGGTTGCAGGTTCAAGCCCAGCTCCGGGCAACACATGGCGATGTGTCCTAGAGCAAGACATTTAACCTCAAGTTGCTCCCACTGCTGCGTCAGTGGTGTGTAAATGGGCATGAAAGGACATGAATGTGTTAGAGCTACTGATGGACAACTAACATAGAGTGAATGGATGTAGGTGTGACCTGAGGTGTAAAGCAGCTTTGAGCAGTCAAAGACTAGAAAAGCACTATATAAACTCAAGTCCATTTACCATTTACCATTTTCAGGGCATTTTTAAGGGCATAATAACCACCCAGGCATTCACCACTGTACATTCACTGTTACACAGTTGCAGATCTTGCAGGCACAGAGCTGACAAGAGGTAGTTCAAGGTTCCTGTTGACTTTTTAAATGTATATATTTTTGGGCATTTTGTGCCTTTATTGATAGGAGAGAGACAGGGGATAGGCTTGTGAAAGGGGGAGAGAGAGCAGGGGAAGACACTCTGCAAACTGGTCACAGGCGGGATTTGAGCCTGGACCGGCAGAAGCAGGTACATGGGATGCTAACCACTACGCCAAACCAGCACCCCGTCCCTGTTGACTTTTACATGTAAAATATAACTTTCCAGTGTCAATATACCAAAGACTGTACACAATCCCATCAAGATTCCCTTATCAAATCATGCAAAGTCTTTAATTTTCTTTAAAAGGCAGATGCAATTTTACACAATTAAGAAAAATTGATCGTGAAGACACTTGTGATCGCTCTGTCTCCTTTGCTTCAATCTGGAAACTTATATTGCTATTGATTTCCACTTTTAGTATCTCCAGTGGAGTTTCTTCCCACTTCTGTATTTCCCTCTTGTCTCATTTGCATAATGCTTGACACAATTGGAATCTGTATTGATCTGATTGTTGTTGTCTTTACAAATTGAGACAAAGGATGCAGTAGAGAGACCGTCAACAAAAGAGTGTTAGGTGGAGAATATTTGATGAAAATGAAAAATGAGGTTTTCTTTCAAAGCAGAGGCCAGATTTCAATAAAGCGCACTACTAAAGCCCTATTTTTTACTGCTAATGATTTTTTCAAAGCAAGCAATACATCATCCTCCAGACTTATTTTGAACGGATAGTCAAGCTCATATTTGAACACGGCGGGACCGGCCGAGGCGGTGACCTCTCTGCTATCTCCACCGCCCACACTTCTTCTGCCTGTCTGGAGAGTGTATCCGTGCTGGTAGATGACCGCGGCGGAGGACATGCTGTTATTAGGAGCGGTAATACAACACTCTTGACATGCGAATAATTGTCTTTGGCATAATGTGAAATCGTCACAACCCAATGTCAGGGGCTCTCATTTCCGCAAAATCCAAAGTTGGGTTCAATTAGAAAAAAGTTAAAGTTTGATTAATTACCGTCTGTTAATTCAGTCGGAGGGTGATGCGGGGTAGCCGGCAGCTTTCACAGGCGGCATCAGTCTGAGCATAGAATGAAAGTTTGATTCATTTTTTTTGCTTTATGTCCTCGTCAGCGCAAGAACGTGCCTCCTCCTCATGCAAAAGGGAGAGTATGTGATATTACTCTGTCACTCCAAGCTCTGGTTATCATTTCCTCTCAAGTGTCGGCACTGGAAGAACATAATGGCCCTTGTCTCCCTCGATCCGCCTGATTATGCCCCCCTCCTCTCACCAGACAAATGCCAATCTGCTCTTTTCCCTTCCTCTGCTTCACAATTAACAAAAGGGGTCTTATTTGAACAGGGGGGCCATCCCTGCCGAGTACTGAATACTGAGATCATCCCATCATAAAGTGAATGTCACTTCACAATTGAATCTCAGTCGGCTGCAGCAGGGGAAGGGCAGGCAGGCAGGATTATCCGCGATGAGAAGAGGGGTGGACTTCTCTTCAGGGTGAATACTGTTTGCTCCACCATTGATAATCTTAACTGCTGAAGCCAAGTTTAAATGGCCCATAAAATGTACTCACTAATTGATGCAGTGTAAAGGGCATACAGCACTGGCAGGGAGTCACGCTGACTAAGAACAAGCTGGTCTCTGCTTTACATCCACATTAAATGTTATACAGAGAGATTGGTAACTTACAAAACTAATTAATTTACTCTACAGTAAAGTCATCACTGAGTTTGTGGAACAAGTTTATGCTGTTTTGTCAGATATCCAATGTAATATCAAACAACAGAGGTCTCCAACTACCGGGCAGTAGGGCTGTCACTTTAGCTGAAAATTGTAATTATTTTTCAGGCATACCCAGTACCTTTATTAGATCATGTCACTGCACACTAGTGTTCTTACATGGTAATCTTGCAGTCTTGTCCGTGATGGCCTTTTTTTGCACTTCTAACAGGGGTTTGCCAAGGAGGATGTGGTCACACAGGGCTGAGCACTTGATGAGGTGCTGCCGGACATTTGGGGGGAAGGCCACCTAATGGGCCTGTGGATTTGTCATGGACGAGGAGTGAGCCAGCTGCTTTGCACATAATTGCCTGTTTGTTTATGGAGGTAAAATCAATATCAACCATAGATAGAGAGGTCCTTCCAATATTAACATTAACATCTATAATGATTATAAACTGGAGACAAATGAGGTTGATTGATGTAGCAGCATCTAGTTGAACTGCCGTTAAATTGGGTTTAATTGATCTAAAAGTATGAATTTATGACAAATTAAGTCATTTCTGTTGATGGTTGATGTAGGATGAAGCACTTGGAGTCAAGTAGGTCCACAGCAGTAGGTAATTCAGTATTGTTTGTCATGGCCTTACTAATATACAGTATGTGTGCTATTTGCAGAAACTACCATGCATTTAATTTTGTTGATCTCTGTGAAGTCAATATCAGGAACTGTAATGATAATGAATAGTGCTAAAGGAAAGGCCGAATATTTGTTACTATTTGTAGTAATTGAAGCTTTGTAAGTTCACAGCAGTAGGTCATCATCATCAACAATCCCAGGCAGCCTACAAAACAAGAACCAGAGACGAGTACAGGAGAAAACAAAAAGGGGAGAAGAGATTTAAATAGAGGACAGACAGATGCTTAAATAGAGAGACAGCGAGGGAGGAGCTCGGTGTCCCAAATTCCCTGGCAGTTTAAGCCTATTGTAGCTTGCAGCCACATAGAAAAAAAAAGAAGAGCAAGCCATTCATACTTGCAGTTAATGATTATTAACATCAGAATATTGTATTGAAGCAACCGTAATATTTACTTTCATTCCAAAAAACCCTGACGTTTCTGATGATCACTTGTGTGCTAAAATAAAGCCTACACATAAAGATGTTTTTCTTTGAGCTTAATAATCACTGCATGATCCTCCTCTCCTTCTCTGCATCTCGTTGGAAAGCAGAAACAATACAGTTAACACAAATGCACTCTGGCACACTGTGTGTAGTTGCTGCCTAAAATCTTGGTAGCATAGACTCAACAATGTGCTGGAAACATTTCTGAGAGATTTAAGTCCATGTTGACAGGAAAACTACACGCTGTTTTTTTAAATTTGCTGGCTGCATGTCTGTGATGATTAGGTTCCTGTTCAACCACATCTTAGAGGTACTACATTGGATCGAGATCTGAGGCCTCATTTTTAAAACTGTGCAAAGGAAAGATCACATAGGAAACGCATGTGCACAAAAACTTTCAGATTTATAAAAAAAATTCACAGGAAAACTGTGGTGTCAAACTGATAATCATTTAGCACAAAGAGGCCCACAGTCTGCCAAGAAAATATCCCCCACACCATTCCATCACCAACAGGATGACAGGATGGATCCATGCCATTCTCACTCTATCATGTGAATGTTGTAGCATATCAAGACCCTTATATTAAGATATAAAGACCTGTTGTCTAATTTTGGTGACAGTGTGAAAAATGTAGCCACAGATTAATGCACTTTACTGACAGTACAGTCCTCTGCTGCTGTAGCCTAGTTGCTTAAAGATCTGGTGAGCTGTTCATTCAGAAGTGGTCATCTGCATACCTTTGTTGTGATGAGCGCTTATTCAAGCTACTTTCTATCATCTTGAAGTGCTCTGACCATCCTACTCTGAGCCCTAATATCAAGAAGGATTTTTTGCCTATATAACTGCAGCTTATTTGATATTTTCTCTTTTTCATGTAATTTTCAGTAAGCTGTCTCTCAGGAAAATTAGATTCATTCATTCTTTGGTGCATTCAAATTCACTTAAATCTCATTTCTTCTTCATTCCGATGCTCGGTGTAAACTTCGTAAGGTCTTTTCAAGCATGTCTATGCCTAACTGCATTGAGTTTCCACCATGTAATTGGCTAGTTAGCTTTATATCATAACGAGCAGTTGAACTGATGTACCTACAGAGGCTGGTGAATGTATATGAACGATGTTTAGATTATAAAAGGCTTTTAATTGTTAATAATTAGGCTTAATCAGTCGAGGCAAAGATTTTGATCTGCATGGAAAAATAACACTATCAGAGTGAATATTAGCACTTCTTTAATTGTATATGTGGGTTTTGGTTTCACTCCTTCTGGTGATTAGTACTTTAATTCTCATCAGGTGTAATTGTTGACTCTGTTAACATTTAAAATTTTGTAACACCGAACAGTGTGACTTTTGAGTAATGTTTTCACTACTTGGGTGTTTACTTTATAGTAACACTGACAAGTGTAAGTGCTGCTGTTTCTATTCACTAAATAAAAATAAATAGGGAAAATTAGCTGGAATAAGGATACCATATTTGATTAGATAGATAGATAGATAGATAGATAGATAGATAGATAGATAGATAGATAGATAGATAGATAGATAGATAGATAGATAGATAGATAGACATTTTATTGATCCTGTGGGAAATTGACATATATTTAGAGAAAAACAACATTTGCACTGCAGTTTTCATGACATGGGCTTGTGGGATCTTGTCCCATTATGGGGGATAGTTGGGATTACTGACTCTACTAGTGTCACTTACAGGTTCAGAGGTAAAGGTCCAACAGTGACACCTGTCCAGATTAGTTTTGGAAACATAATTTTCACACTTGTTTTGACACCCACTCTTTTTCCTCCAAAATTAAATATTCTGGAATTTGACTCCATCAAGAGTATAATTAATTCTGCTCTTGCTGAATCTTTGCCGACACCAAAATTTCAACTCTTTCCAATTTTCTGTGTATATATAAATTTTAAAGAGAAATGTACTCTTCAGCTTTTCAGCCGGAGGCATTTAAATGCTCGGACTTATATATACTGGGATACAATCTCAGTTAAAGAAGAAAGAATCAAAAGGACTGAGCAACTGACAACAGCGTTGACCCTTTGCTGTTCGCTAATGACTGGTTCCATTTATACCTCCTTCCCTTTGCCAAAACACACACTCTCATCTTAAACACTACCTCATACAGGAGGGCCAGACTTTAATGACATTGTAAAAGCAGCTGCAGGAATATCCTTCAATTATGTCTTATTTTCCTGACCTTAAAATGATCTCTCCTTTTTTGCTCTTCTATTTTCATGCTGTGCCCAGCCTTCATTGTACAGGTTGAAGGAGAGGTGCAATAAGACGTGAGCAGCATTCTAAGAAGAATTAACAACGTTATTGGTTGTTTGGTTTTGAAAAAGGTTTAATTTTCTTGCAGACTGGTAAGGAAAGCCAAATGTCAACCCTTTTATTATGATATTAGAGGGTATATTGTGGTGTCCTTGCCTTTCTCAGCCTGGGTCTGCTGCACACCTTAATGCACCACAAAGACAGTGATTCCCCCTGTGGTGTTAATTAAAACTGTATTTAATTAACCTGTTACTCTGCTCTAAATAAAATCAGCTAATAACTTAATGCTCACAAAAAACTGTTCCATTACAAGCAGCATGTTTTAGGGTCGGGGTAACGCAATGAAGTAGTGCTGCTTTTATGCCTCCTCTCGTTTTAATTGTCTTGTTCCCGAAGTTGAGTATCCAGGCCAATCCAGCCCTGTCCGACCTGACCGGAAGGCTAAGAAATAGCATTTATAGATAACCTATTTTGATGCTATAAAACTCATCTTAAAGTGTGTATTTCGATCAGGCATATATCTAAAAGTGAGACTTTTTTGCAATTACTAAGAAACTCCTCACAGTCCTTTTTAAGAAAAAAATCTGCATATTTTTCCTCTCAATATTTGGCCTATGTGACTCTGAAACTTTAATCAAGTGGAATTGAATTTATTTTAACCAGCAGGCATCTTTTAGTACAAAGTAGCACACTTTTAAGAGTGAAAAGCAGATGTGATGTTCACCTCCACTTGCTTTCTAGAATATAAAATATCCAGGGAGAGTAATTGGGTTGAAAGTGTGAATGGAGCCCCGCTGGTTCAAGGTGAGCATTGAGCAATGGTGTTGCAAACACACAAAGAGCAGAGGTGCATCATTTCAGAGTGAAAAATGTAAACAGCTCACTGGTAATCTCAGTTGAATTATTTCCAGGAACTGCTGTCCAGATGAGATTTTCTCTGTGACCACAGTACAGCAAATTGAGCTTGTTTCACTTGACTCTGGCAAGTTATTGAAGGTCATCACTCCTCATTTCCATTTTGATTCAAATACACAAACACAAAAAGATGCTGGTATTGAAATGAAGCTGTTCATGTAGAAATCCATGACTTATAGATGCATGGTTCTGCACATTTTCTACTGGTTAACAACATAAATGGTAATGTCCCAGTGGAGGTACCTTATCACGGATAAGAGGTAGATGTGGCAATTGACCCTTTCTTAGCTCTTTGATTGGTTCATTAACCCACCAATCATAGAACCTCTTCTCGTGGCAAATGGTGATTAACTTATTTTACACTGGGCGTAATAATGCTGCCTTTTAAAGGTGTAGTGTGTAGAGGTTGGCAGCATTTCCCCAGTGAATGCATGTGTACATTGAATGTAGGATATAATGTTTCTATTTGTATGTAAAGTCTGTCAATGTAGGTGTACAATCACCCCCACAAAACTTTTTTCTTTTAATTTTTCTCTTTATGAACACAGTACACCTATCTTGGGTAGGGATGCACTGATCCAGTTTTTTTCACTTATGATCCGATTCTGATACCTGAATTTGGGTATCGGCCGATACCGATACTATTCCGATACCAGGGCTATTATTGCTGGAATATTAATATTATCATTATTGTTGAAATTATGTTTAAAATTAATCTCCATAGAGACGAGGGCTGCTTGATATGAACAGCAGAGTATGGCTCTTGTAGCAGGTCTACTTTCAATTGTCTCACTTTTGAAATAAAATGTGTAACAAGAAGACAGTGTCTGTTGTTCTACACTCTACACTACCAAAAAAAATAACACCACAAGGGCTGCTGCTTCAGCACACAAATCAAGTAGAGTGCAGCAGCTTTCATAAGTGACACATGAAATAACTGTAAACATATAAAATATAATAAAATAAAAATATTCCCGGTGTTCGTTCACGTGGTGCCTTTTCAGATGTTTGATTAATTGTTCACTATGATATTCGAAAAGCCGATCGAATATGGGGACAAATATCCGTAACTGACTAGTAAATAAATATTCGAATGTAAAATATTGAGTGTAGCAGCATGTCAGGTTGCCTGGAGCAGTGGACCGTCCAACAGAGGGCACTGTGAGCGCAGCTTGACCCTCAGACACGTCCGCTGCTCTCTTGATCACAATAAACAAAGAGTGTCCACTCTGAGCGGACATTAACAGCTCTGAATCATCTGAGTAGAGCTGTGTGGGGGTAGTTTTGGTTCGACACCGTTAATGGCAAACTTAAAATCAAAGACCAGGCTGTGTGTTCTGTGAAATGCAGTTTAGTTACTCGTCCTCCACTTATTTGCGGGCTCAGCCGACGACTTTTCATCCAAGCTATACGGCTGAGTGCAGCGGCGCTTTGTCAAGAGTTTAACCAGTGACTGTGGTCTTTTCAGCAGGGTCTTTACTGAAAGGGTGGATAAGAGATTCTCTGTACCTTGTTCTGGGGGGCATTTCTAACACCTTATCGAATCTATGCCATAAAGAAATCAAGGTAGCATTGAAGGCAAAGGGGGTCCATTCTGGGAGTAGCAAATACTTTACTTTATCTATCTTTATCCTTGTCTTTATCTATCTTTATCCTTGTCTGTCGGATAATTAGATGTGGTCTCTTAAATATCAGAGCACTGGAAATCAAATCTTTACTTGTGAATGACCTCATATCAGAAATCACTTTGATTTATTCTGTTTAACTGAAATGTGGCTGTGCCAGGAGGAATTTGTTGGTTAAAATGAATCCACTCCTCCCAGTCATTTAAATACTCTTATACCACGAGACACAGTAACCTCTAAAGTAGTTTTAGTAGCTAAATTAACCTCTTCTTACTTCAGGCACATAAGCTAACTACAGGTCTATATCAAACCTTCCATTTACACCAAAGACCCTTGGGGAAGTAGTGGCTTATCAAGTGACAGTTAAATGAAGGCTACATCTGTCAGACGTCAGATGGAATGTTCAATATATTTTGCTTGTCTGCTTTCTTAGGGAAAGAGCCCACAGAAACTGTTTGGTAAGGACAGAACCTTCCAAAGCATATCCGGTAGATGATTGGAGGATCATTTTGTCGATCAAATTCATTTCAAGCCAATCAGATAAAGTAGGCAGGGCAACTGCAGCAGTGTAAAGGACATACGTTTGTAGTGGGTTTTTTGTATTCATTTAATAAAGAAATGTAGTCAAGATCTGATAAAACTGCTACTGAAGCCGTTAGCATCTTAGCTAATGTATGTCTGAGTGGTCACTTTCTGTTGCTGTCTTGCTCTTAGCTCCCGCCTCTTCCTGCTTTAAAAGACTCTTATTGAGCAGTCCTGCTTTAGGCCACTGTGCATTTATAGATTGTAGATTACAGACACTGAATCAGGTTGATCCATCTTCACAGCAAAATTAGTCGGACACAGCATGGGTACATTTGAATTCACTCTAAATCACAGATTCCAAGTTAGATTCACTAAAGGAATTTGTCATAAGGCATATATGCAAATAATGCAGCATCAATGAAGTTCATGCCTCCAAAAGTTTGTTTAGGTTTTTTTCAACATAAATCAAACTAACATCTTTATTTTCTTTAATGAATTAAGCCCTATGGAATATTACTAAAAGCATGACGATTTTCAGGTGAATGAAAGAATTTCACTGTTTCTGCCCACTGATATTTTCTTCAGTTATTGCTCCCTGCCACTCACAGATGGAACTGCCAGTCACAAATTGTGACTTCAGTGCAAACCGTCAATTGACAAGTTCCTTATTCAACCCACTTCAAAAAAAATAAAATAAACTATTCCTCTAAATCTGTAACAGGAATTCATGGTACGACTTTTAGGCTCTTAGTATCAGGGGTATAATTTGTACAGATCTCAAAGCTCAGAAAGAAAAACCCTTCATTTTAGAGGATTTGTACAAACCACACTTGACTGGAATTAGACAGGCTAGATAGTCCTTTTTAATATAAGCACTGGCAATGAATGTCACCATTGAACCGCTGACACAAATTAGTTGTGGATGAATGTAATTCTGAGGTGATGGCAGTGTTCTCTGGGAGAAAAAATAATTCCTTATTCACCAATCCACTGCTGGAAGTAGAGAGCACCCTCTGCAAGGACAGCATCATTGTTAGATTTCCATAACCCTCAAGACAGGCTTTGTGTAGTAAGACAAAGGTTGATTGATTACCTCTAAATTTGTGTCGTCACGGCCGTACAAGTATTCTGGGCGATATCACAGGTAACCTTCAGCAGGCTGGGAGCAACAATAAACACTTGTCAAGCAACACAAAAATAATGAAGTGCCCTTTGCAGCAGGACTTTTCAGCAATCTTATTTGCAATTTGTTAAACCTATATTGACACAGCTCAGACACAAATAATGGATGTTTTCTTCAGAGATAGAGTGCTAGATTGCTCTTTTTCTCTAATATGACATGTTTTTATTTTTGCTGAGCTAACAAAGAATCATTGTTTTTTTAAAGAACCCTGCCTGTTCCTTTAATTACAGCACCATTATGCCATTATGGCTCCTGTCTTCATTTTCTGGCATTGTGTGTATATGGTAAGAAGATGTTAGACATGTTTGCTTTATTTAGCCTTTCTACACTGCCAGATATGCACATGTTTGGCAGTAATGGATGGAAAAAAGGGAAGAAGGTGTTTCTATTTTTTGTGTTATTGGTAGTGTATGTATTTTTATTGATATGTGACAAGTAGTGCCACACAATTTTAGGTCAGAGTGGTGTTTTATCTGCAAAATGCATTCATACAACTTTGTATCAGGATTTGGTGCTATGGAAGCAAAAAATCACATAAGCTTTCTTTATATATATTTTTATAATCATAAATGAACATGGGAAGAATGACCATGACTATTGACCCATGACCTAAAAATCTAATTAGCTTGTCCTTAAGTCAGGATAGAATTCTGACTAAAATTTGATAAAACCCCAAACTTCATAGTGTGTTCACACTTTCTGGCTCCCAAGGACAACGTATGCTTGATTTAAAATACATTTTTGGAAGAGTGCCTTGTTCATGATAAATACATGCATTTGTGGTGTCAGTGTTTAACTGAGAATATACCAAGGCATCTGACATCGTGACACTTTTTTTTGTGTTACGTGTTTTTAAAAATGGCAGAGCATCCAAATGCGCCAGTTCTGATTGTTTGTTAAAGAACAGCAGTACATCGTAAACACAGTTATTACGACCACCTTGATCGGGTCTGATTCTGATGTTTGATTCATACAATGGCCAGGGCAATATATTTCTCTGTTTTGTTGTGTCACTAAGCATTTAGAATACATTCAGTACACTAATGAATTCTGTTGATGCTCAGATCAAAGTTATATATCACATGGACATTCCCACAACATCACTGTTGGTCAAAGAAGATGCACTGGACTTGGCATAGGACACATAAAACTTAAATCTTATTAATCAGTAAAGCCCAAGAATAAAATGGATCCATGTTTTCAGTTCTTTAATCCTCACCATGTAATTAGGTTTTTTTCTCTGATGTGTGCATATTAAACACTCTGGAAAATCTGTGTTGATAACTTTACACACAATGATTGATAGCACTTGTAATAATCATAAAGAATACCCACCTAATACCCACATAATTTTCTATGAGTCCTTAGCTAAAAAAAAAAAAAAGTATTATATAAATGCTCTGTTTATTTTAAATGCAAAGAATGTGACATGTACCAACTTCTGTTGGTATAAAAAAAATCAGAATTAGTCCTTTGTGTTTGGCGAGCAATGATGCACTTTGTGTTGTGTTCACAACAAAGGGATATACTTACTTCAGCAAATGTGTTCTCTCACCTGGGAAAAATTTTAATTATGTTATCTTTTATTTTATTAGGAATGGATATACAAGCAAAATTTAAAGATCCCTCTTTTACCAATTTAATCCTATAATAGGCCTGTTAATGTCTTAATAAGACCACCAACAGCGTGTTGCACAATCCAAAAGAAAAATAATTATGGCAGCAATCATTAAGTCAACTGCAGAGAAAGTAGACCTTCAGCTAGCTAACACTGTGTATTGTTCCTCATGTTTCCTTTTGAAGTCATGTTTTATCACAAGTGTCTATGAGATATTGTGTCTGTGGATTTATCATTTTACAATCTGTAATATTTTATTATCTGGCCAAGTAATCTGATGTGAGAATTTTTAACATTAGTTATATATCTTTTTTGTGTGATGTCTGTGAGCCACGAGTAATTTCTTTGATTTTTTTAAGGCATTAAAATGGTTGCAAATGACCCAGTCTTACGTATGAATGATCTCCTGTACAGTCATATAGTACAGAAATATAGTTAAAGGATCAAATGTTTCTCCTTGAAGGATATTAGATTGTTCCAGTGGGGTGTTTAAAAATTGGGTATCTTAGAATGGCTAATAATAGGGATTGACTCAGTTTTTGGTGTGGGCCTCTAGTGGACACTTTAAGAACTGCAGGCTTATTTTAAAGCAGTCACCTGTTGAAGCTCAGGTTTGTATATGTGATTTCACTGACTAAATAAAAACAAACACCCACCACTGTCACTTAAATGTGTTTGCTGTTGGACTTGTTTAAAACTTGTTCAGATAAAGACGGAATGTAAGAGTATTGTTTTTATTTTATAAGTTGATAGAAAGTGCTTTTGTCATTGTAAGTTTCTTCCAAAAGAGAGTAGGTAAAGTTGGGTCTTGAAAAACTTTTTAAGGCACCTAATTAGTAAAAGTTTCAAGCTACCACAGCATGTTACAAATACAATATGAGGGACTGTTTTTTTCCCTAATTATAGTGCTCAGACTAAAACACTCCAGATGGTAAAAAGATAAAAAAAAGAGTTAGAAAACTGCTCTATAGAGGAGGAGATAGAAGGTGTCAGGCATGCCAGGGGTATAGGACAATTGCCACAGCAACTCTTTACTCTTCTTTCTTTCCCCTGAAGCGATGGCACATGGCAAAAGTTCAGAGGGAATAGTTTATCAAGCCAGGACAGTGTCAGTGCTTTCCAAAGCTCCTCATGAAACACTCACACTGTCTTACACACGCACAGCATTGCAGGCTCACCTCCCAAATGAGTGCAGCGACTTCACACATCCCAACCCACAGTAGCAAAGGATGAAGATGAAGAAGCTTTTCAAACTATTGTCTTAGTTTTTTTTCTTTTATTCTTTTTCAAGTCTCGCTGCAAAAAAAATCCAATAAGTCAAAAGCTTGTCGCAAGTTCCATTTCCAATTAAAGTCAGACAACCACACCATTAACCACTCCCTCCAGAATATTACAATTTCATGCTCACAACAATTAATGCAAATTCAGCCAGTCCTTACAAATTCTTTGTGACTTTGTGAACTGTGCAATTGTTAGTTTGTAGTTGTTTTTGTACTAAGTTTTTGGGTAATTCCTTCTGATGAGTGCAAGCTTTTGCTGCATTTTTTTTTTTGTACCCTTTTTAAAGGTTTTGCTTCTTTGCCTTTGTTGTTTAATAAATTGTATAAATTTTATAGTGTTCCAGTGTTTGGTTTGGGGGACCAAGAGTGGGTTCTCTTTCATCCTTTTATTTCCTTTCAATATGTTATGCACCTTCCCTGGAGATGGGTGCATAACACTGCCTAAAATAATAGAAATAAGTGGCAAAAAAAGTCTTAAAATTCCATAATACAGTAATACACAATTCTTAGGCTTCTCACATGTTCAACACAACTTTAAAATGACTCATATTAAATTTATTTAGGGACAGATACATTTCTCACAGCTTTAAATGTTTTTTTATTGAGCTAGTGGGTTTGATACCCCCTTTGTTGTTTGTTTTGAACACATTTAACCATACCAAAGCAGGATGACAGCTGATAGAGGATAGTCTCACCTAATACAAAAAGGCCTCTTTGGAATTGGCTTTCAGGTGGGAGAGCCAGTGATTGGATCATGTGTGGTTGGGAGGCAGAAAACTTGATAGCAACAGCTGGTGGGCAGGTGAAGAACGATTGAGTCACAGCATATACTGGGACTGAGAGCATGAGGGGGAAATTGAGACACCGTGGGAGTCACCATGACAGCTATTAAAGTCCACAATATAGCGTGGTGTCTTGTGGCCTCTAACTCTGTTTGTGTCGCAGTCTGAGGCCAACCCTCCTGGGGCCCTAACATTGGCATCATGTTTAACACTCAATGAGCGAGTCAGTTACAGACATTGGCATGTGTTAATTCAGAGTAGCCCTTTTTCCTGTCACAGCTGTGCTTTGCCAGCCAAGTTTCCCTGCTAGGCATGCTGGCAACAGCGAGGGGTAGAAGTGTCAACACAAACCTTATGATTCAAATAAGTGTAGGGGCTTGTTCACTCATCCTTCAGACATAATGTTCAGTCACAAAATGATCATTTTCTTACTTATCTGAATGCAAAAACAATGGGTGTAGCTTCACATCAGACCAATCACTGATGACATAATGTGCAAGGGTAAGATCATATGCTATTAACCATCAGCACATTTTTACCTTCGCCAAGGAGGTTATGTTTTCGGGAGAGTTTGTTTGTTTGTCCGTCCGTCCGTCTGTGAACAAAATAACTCAAAAAGTAATGGATGGATTTGGATGAAATTTTCAGGAAATGTTCAGCATGGGAAAAGGAAGAACTGATTCGATTTTGGTGTTGATCCGGATCAGCGTCTGGCCGCCATGATGAAAAATGGGATTTCTGTGAATAACTACTGAACAAAAATAGATATCATTATGAATCCAATTGCTTATGGTATGTTTTCATGGTCAAGGAATCTAAATATTTCAATGAAATAAAGGTAGGACTAATATTTATGGTGAAAATCACAATATGGTTGAGGACTGTGGCGCTGGTGGAGGTCTGCGCTCTCCGAGTGCCTTTCTAGTTTTCAGTTGAACCTGATCTGAATCTACTTGGTTGTTTTGGATTTCACTTTACCCTACCTAGTAGCTGGCACAGTTTTTCGTATTACCTCTGATAGGATTCCAAGTAACCTGACCCAAGACTTAACATGAGACACTGCTGATCACTGAATTCTCAGATTATTGCCACGAGTTTGGGAATCTGACACAGAATGAAGTTTTCCCATGTTCTCGTGGAGGCTGCATATCTTTCCAAACTCCTGTCTTGCTTGCATCCATTTTCAGAGCAAAATTATTGAAATAACTTTGTTTATCTACTGTACTTTGATGACCGAATGCACTTGGGTTTTGCCTGATTTTTAGTCTTTGGCATTTTGGGGTTTAAGTGCCATCCTTTTTCACTTGTGCTCAGGATTTTTCTTGATTGTCCTAACACCTGTATGTCTTATGTTTTATTATGTAGCTACTGGGGTGCTGAAGTCTGCTGCTTAAAAAATGTTTTCTCACGGGATGATAATAAAGTTGAAGTTAAAGTTGAAGTTGAAAAGTCACAAAGGAGGTGGCAGCTCTATCACCTCTGTTTCCTCCTTTTTTTTGTGAGGATGCAATGGGGGTTATGCACAACTGTGCTTAGATGGAAAACAGAGCAGATAGTATCCAAACCATGCTAAGCTGAGCTGTGTTGAGCTGAAAACACAAAAGGGAAAAGAGCACTAGATCATACATTGAAAGCCAGTAGTACTTTTACTTTTTTTGCCTCTCTTGTCGTATAGTTGCTGTTGAGCAGATGGAGTTTGTATTACAGCAGAGCATAAAAACAAGTTGCTCTCATTATAAAGAGATTATCTTGGACTTATGTGCAGATATAATACAAAATAAGTCTTGAGGACATTTCTTCTTCTCAACAAAATAAAGTAACCCACTCATCTTGAGGCACCATTTACCCATAGTGATCAGTGATGCTGCCTTCTGCATCAGATAATGTGTTTGCTGTCTCTGTGTGGTGCCATTGCCATCTTAGGAGGTTAGTTAACCCTTGATGCCCAACGAGATCATCAGCCCTACCAAGTGGTAACACTTATATCTCTAAAATTATACAATGCGTCTTTGTGGAGACAACTGTGAGGGGGCTTAATCTATGGTAAATCTAAGAAGGACCTCAGGTCTAATACACAAAGCTCCTGCAGCGGTCCTTTATCTTTGAAGACTCACATTGTTAATTCCATAATCACTGATTTTTTTTAGATCAAATTTTGTTGATGAGCTAGAAGTGCTCCATGTGTGCACATTTTACTTGTGGCATTTCTGCCATTGTTTGACAAGTTATCATCAAAACATAGAAAACAAGCAATGTTTTCAAATCATTCACAAAAAGTCGATATCTACATCCGCACTTGGATCACCACCAAAGTCTATCACTTATTCTTTCAACATTACCTGAAAATGTAATCTAGAACTTCTTGAGTTATTAGCTAAATGTGGAAAACTGTCCTATCTAACCATGTTTACAAATCTTTTTAAAAAATCCTGGGCAGGCACCCATATTCTGACCACCACCAAAATTTTATTACTTCCAAAATCCACTGAGGACCCGTGATGAAGATCAAAATGCAATAATGATTTTATTTTACCTCCAGTTTGACCCTTAGAGACGGTGAAAACTTCCTTTCGGTCTTCTGACCGATCAGATGCAGTCAATTCCCTTTCCCATGTTTTGTTGGTCATGTCCAATCAGAAACAGCCAAAGGTTAAAGAGAGACAAAATAGGTTCCTGTCAGTTTCCACAAATATTCTAAAGTTAATGTGAGCAATGTAGTGTGGCTCTTCTTCACATATTTCATATTTCATCATCTGCTTTTGTAACAGACTTTAAAAATGTTACCCTTTATATTTTCAGTGATCCTAACCTCCCATGGGGACATGTGCAAAAGTCTGTGAGATTTATTCTCTGTTTAGATTTTAATGTTTTGTCCAGTCATTTGACTCTTCACACATCAATCTGTCATTATCACAGCAGAAATATTCTGACAGCCAAGGTTTTGCAGGAAAAAAAAATGCGTCTGTAACAGGACTGTTCTTGAAATGGTAGAGGTTTTAAGTGAATAACAAGAGAAAGAATCACAAAAAAGCAGAAAATGATCTGGAGTTGCAGAGATTAAACCTGGTAGACTCCCTTGGTAATTACTTGCTGCCTGCCACCACGCAGAATTTTGCCCATCAATTAATGTTAACAATCATTTATTTTGGAGAACTCTTTGTCCAAGGTCAAATCTCCTTGGTTAAAATGAAATAGCTTCTCCTTGGCAACATTCAGCTGACTAATTTGAGTCACATAATGGCTTTTCTGTATATTATACATGTGTAAATAATGGTTATCACACAAGTCTATAACACGCTCAACTTGTGCTCACAAACATGTTCCCTCACTTGAGCTCTATTCCCATGTGACAACCATGGCAACATAACTGTTAATTACTGCATCGCTACATAAAATGCTGAGAGGCATTGAGCACTTTCTGGTTTACTTTGCTGTACTGATGATCTAACAACAGTCTGGGGATGTGCTGTGCATCCTAATGTTACAGGCCTTACTTGTTTAATGATTGCAAAATACTTAATTTTGTCCCTTTTTACATCAGCATTGATATTCCTTGCGTGTTTATGCTTTCGGCTGTAGAGAAGCCATATGGTTGTCAAGGTTCTCAGCATATACACAATAAGTATGTTTTCATGCACACTAACATACAGATCATGATGTCATTTAGTTCACTAACAGAACAATTCATTGTCTTTAGTCAAATGCAGGCTGATAATACATTATCAAAAATGGATCGACGCTTCAACAAATCATTTTCTGTCACCTTATCAAAAAGCATGCACTGAAATCAGTCGCTAGTGGTAAGTTAAAGTTGTCATTTGTTGGAAACCTAGAGCAGTTGTGTGGTAATACCAATTATTTATTGTATAACACTCTGTGTGACTGTGGCCCATGGATTTATCCTCATCAGCAGTCTCATAATTACATAGCCACACCAAGTATTTTTATTACAGATACATGTGTATACAGATCCAGCTGTTTGAGTTTTCCCCTCCCAACCAGTTACTTGCCAACTCCCAGCCAGTTACCAGCCAATTATCAAACAACTTCCAGCTAATTCCACTAAAAACCTGCCTATTCATGCATTTGACGGCACAGCCTCAACCTTTTCCTTGATTAGTAAATCAGCTGAAAGCAAACTTGACACCACAAATACAGCTAAATTTGGCCTTGAGTTTACAATCTGACTGTCAGGGTGAGCAGGTCCTGCCATGGACAAGCCAGGACCCCATCAGGTTAAGTGGGACAGTTTAAAGTAGCAGCATCTGGTAGTAGCTGCATCATGTCCATGACAGGTACTGCTGTACATACTGGTCTTTTCTTCACTCACTTCTGAACGCTCTGGATAGTAAAACATAAACTGTGATTCTTAACAAAAATATGAATTTCAGTGTGATGGAGAGTAAATCTGAAATTAAAAATGATGAAATGTAGTTTAAAAGGTATTACCAGATAAGTGGTAAATTGGCTTAAGCTTATAGCACTTCTTCGTCTTTTTTGACTATACTCAAAGTAGCTTTACACCACAGGCCACTTATGCCCATTCTTTCCATTTGGGGTTTTGTGTCTTACCCAAAGACACATCTAACCTTGCACAGCAGATGGGCCTGCCTGATTCAGTTCCTGAAATCCTGCAGACCTGCATCTTGAAGCGCTCCATTGGCCAATGGATTCACTCGGCAGTCTCGGCTAAAATTTTAACGGCCCAATCAGGGAAGAGAGGCGGGAGCTGTAGAATGCGGACGTGAAGACAACAGGAAATGACGAGAACCAACAGTTGAGAACGGAGATGCCGATTAGCCTATTGTCCTCATAGATACTTAGTAAAACTTGGCAAAATCTGCCCTCCCCAGAAGTTTATTTGTAGGGATTGTCTTTGACAAGATTCATGTCACATATAAGTGTTAAATGAATCATCTGTGTGGTACAATTTAGTGTAAGACGATAGGATAAGGCCGTTAGCCGTTAGCCGCTAAGTTAGCTGCTAACAGCTAACAGTCATTAACTGTTGTTAGCTGTTAGCGGCTAACTTAGCGGCTAACGGCTAACAGTCATTTACAGTCGCTAGCTGTTAACGGCTAAGTTAGCTGCTAACAGCTAACAAAAAGTATGCTATTTTTTTTCAATTCTTTATTCAGCCATTTCAAGTAACAAACAGGCACATTTTGCATCATACAATCTTCAAAAATCACTGAGCAGCATCAGCAGCCAATATAAAAAATAATTAAATAAAATGTATATATTTTGAAAAAAAAAAAGAAAATTCAATGAAAACATTGCTTCATTATATGAGGCAATCCTGCTTGATGTGGATTGGTCTGTGATGAATGTGACGAGCAAAACGATTGTCCAATCACAAGCTTGTATTTTTTTTTAAACGTTCTGCCCCTGAAATCAAATTAAAAAGACAACTACCCAGATGGACTTGTAGAATATTTCTGTGGCAGATATATGGAGCTGTCCATCTGGCTTGTCAGGTTAAGACTCATCTCCACGTGACAGTCAAAGCAAGGCTTGAACACGCAACCTTCCAAATACTGAAAGACTTCCCCACTGAGGCCCCAACAATCTCACTTTTTAACCACTTTCGTGTTGAAGGGTTAATTTTCTTGAGTAAGATTGAAGAAAAAAAAATACAATCCACTTTTTGAATTTACATGGACAAAATATCCCATGTAAACTATAAGTGGATGGGTTAAAAATGTAAACTTATTAGTTGTAATTAAAATGCAATTGCAGCAGTACTAATTAGTAAGTGCTACTGTAGAATCTCTGCTGATCATATCTATTTCTATTTCTTCACGGTAATATGATACATGTAAACAGAATTTATAACAGTTGGAAAAAAATGTATGAGCAAACTCTTTTATGGTAAATATGCCCTGTGAGAATGGACATCAACAGTATGTATTCAGCACAGAAACACAGCTGAATGTGAGCAGGGGCATTAGCTGCTGAGCCAGAGGCCTTGGCATATTTCCCACATGCACTAAAAAAAACAGCATTTTGGACTGTGTTGCATTGATAAAAGCGAGTTGTCTGAGCACTTTGATAACTGCAGGATATTGTTCTCCCTTGGCAAAAGCTACTCCTTCCACATGAGACCAGTAGCTCTTCTGCGTGTACAGAAAGCCCTCTCATTCACATCTGCAAAGCTGTTGGCTTGTAGCGCTCTGGAGGCAAAGTGGGTAAAGGTCATGTTAGCTTCATTTCCAGCTGAAAGGTTTCTGCAGTGAAGAGATGCAGAAGAAAACAGGAGAGCAGTAGGAGACTTGTTTTGTAAAATGTAGATCCTCAGCTACAAGTACATGAAAATAAAAAGTCAATCAAACAATGTACAACTCTACATTTTTCACTTTTCACACTCTGCCATCAAGGTTACGTGGGCATATGTTCTTCCTGTTCACTGAAGCTCCGCATCACATTGTGTTTCATGTTGACCCATGTGTCATTTCTTGTTTTTCTAATTTCCAGCTGGATTGCCATGAAAAATATCTGAGGTCAGAGCAGGTCAGGAGTGTAGGAGGACCACTATAAGTACTGCTGCCACTAAGAGTAGGGGGCTGAAGTCTTCTGGGATGTAAGATGTCTTTCAGAAATGTGTAAACACTGCACACGACTGAGACAGAGGCTGTTTTCCTTAAAAAAGTACTTGTGTTTCTGCAAGTTCTAGATCATTTACAATAATAGTGCAGTTTGCTTATATTCTACTGTTATTCATACTCACTCTACTAAATGACTGTTAATTTAGGTAAGAACATTCTGACACCTTTCGTTAAAGGGATAGTTCAGTATTTTTGAAGTGGGGCTGTATGAGCTCCATATGGCCACTAACGGCCCTTTTCCACTAGCACGCCTTGGCCCTAATCTACTCGGCCCTACTCGATTTGCAGCGTGTTTCCTCTAGCCTGGTACCTCCTCAAACAAGCTAGTTTTAGTACCTACTCCGCTTTGGTTCTAAGCGAGCTGGGTCGATATTAAAAGATGACATCACTGACTGCTGGCTACTGATAGGTCAGACAATGTTGTCATCGATGAGTCATGAGCGCAAAGACCTAGCATGCTAGCGGTAGCTACCGTTAGCTTACCCTCATACATCTTTTCTTAGCAGCTCGATTGCTCTCGTCCTCGGCTTCATTCTGTTGTATAGCTTCCAAAACTCTCCTGTGCTTCTCAAGGGGTATATCTTCTTACCACCTGCAGCCTTCTTCTGCTTTCCTTTTTTACTCGGTTTGTGACAAAAAGCCACAGATTGTTGTGTCATGCTCAAAATGACGTCACCGCAGTGACGCTCAGCTGTTTGAAGTGACACTGCACCCCGTTGGGCAGGCGACATGGGCTAATGGAAAAGCAGCACAAGGCGAGTAGAGTAGAGTAGAGTAGAGCTAATGGAAAAGGGCCATAAGTGCATTAGATGCAGTAAAGTTCTCTCCTCTCCCTCAGTAAGCCACAGTCTGTAAGAGTCAGCAGGGCCAACAAGTTGACATTAATTGGTGACTTTGAAAATGACCTTGGGTATGTGTAAGTGTGTGAATGGTTGTCCTCTATGTGGCTCTGCGATTGCCTGGTTATGGGTTCAGGATGTAAGGAAAATAATGTTTTTGTTTATGTATGTAGTTATTTATTTTTAATATTATAGTTGTTTTTCTTTTATTCAAGATTTATCAGGAATTTCAAGTTTTGGAAAAGCAGAGTTGCTTTTGGTCAGATGGCCTTAAGTAATGCCAGAACATGGCCTGTCTGTCTGCGAGTAGGTCGAGTTTAAGGTCAGTTAGATCAATGGTTCTCAACCTTTTTGGGGTCCGGGACTCCCTGCATGTTTTTGATCTACGCTGAAGGACCCCCTCCCATTAAAGATTTCGGTGTCAATTGATAAACTAATTTCATCAGATATCTTCTTACAAATAGCGTAAAAATGTGTGAATAATTTTTGTCACTTATACTTAGCATAATAGAGACTACAAGTGTTGATCGTCCTGGCGCTCACTGTCTCTTACATTGTTTAATGTTTTTAAAGGCAAAATAAACTAAAAATCTTTATTATATGAAAACAAGGGTAGCATTTCTTAATAATCATCCCTATCGGCCCACTTGAACAGTTAGAGGACTCATAATTTAAAAAGGATTGAGATTGTGTTAAGTTTGTACTGACAGCCCCATGCAGTAACTTTGAACAATGACAACAAAAGTGAGATTTCTTTTAAAATACAACAAATTACAATTATGAAACATGTACAGTAATAAAATAAAGAAAAGTCATGTTACCGTCTGCGAGGACCCCCAGTTGAAAAACACTGAGTTAGATGACATGTGCAGCCTCCACTGAGATGCATCAAAAGTGTCCCAAAGGCTCCCTTGATAATCAAATGGCTGCCGTCACAATTGACTGTGTCCAGTAACTGCAGTCAATTGTTTTCTCATTCTGTCTTGTCATCCTGACAGAGGTGAGAAGCACCATGTCGCTGACTGTGTTTGCTGTGCACAAATGAAGATTTGACAAATAAAAGCCTTGAATCCCTGAATCCTTGAATCCTAAAATTACTATCCACTTTACATTGAAAAACAGCAGAAAACCCCTTATAACCACATAAAAACTGTCTATTAAAGAGATTGTGAGGAGTTTCTAAGTAATTACAAAAATGTCTCACTTTTAGATATATGCCTGATGGAAATACACACTTTAAGATGAGTTTTATAGCATCAAAAGTATATGGACTGGCCTGGATACTCAACTTCGGGAACAAGACAATTAAAACTAGAGCAAATTTATATTATTTTATTATTTATATTACACGTCTTGGAGCACCGGGCTGTAAGTAGCGATATATAGCTGGCTACAACTACGATAATAAGTTTTCCAAAAATTGCTTGTTGTCACACATCAAAAACTACCGCTATGTAACTAGAAAGACATACATTACCTCGTCGCTTTGTGTCCTGTAAGTTGTTGAAAATAGAAGTTGTAAAGCAATGCAGTGTTCTGAGGAAGGGATGCATACTCCTATTGATTGTCATGTTTGTTGTTTTCTCCTGAGCACTTCCTGATTTGGAACATGTCTTGTTAGGTCATGTCACCATAGTTGCAGTCTGTATCCACAGTGCTCTTGTTTTTATAAAGCAAAGACCCACTCCCTCCGCTGAGTCTCTCATCATGGCCTTACATCTTTGTTCTAAAGCACTTGTTTCCTCCAGCAAAACTCTTCATGTAACAGGAGATGAAAGAACAGAGCTGTTTTTTTGTTTTAGAAGTTCTCAAGCGTAGAGAAGAAACCATTGTTTGGTTAAGTGACTAGCAAAGTCATCGCAGTCTGTCGGCTTGACAGAGAGTGCAAAGACGAGTGATCGTAAGAATCACAAACCCTAATGAGAACAAAATCAGAATGTATGTTTTTAAGTGGATTAGTGAAGAAATGTAATATCCAGAATCACTGGAGGAGAAGCCACCTGCTCTTCCTTGCTGCTTGTATGGTACTGCTGTACTGTCAGGAGAGGGGCTGATGGGTAGGGGATGGTTTCAGCTGAGATGGTGAGAATGTGTCACCTCGCTGGCTTTTCTCACTTTTTTTCAAGTGGGTGACAAACAAGCGAGTGCCATTTATGAGCAGGAGGATTTTGAGAGGATAGCTGTCGGGAGGCACAACTCTATTTGGAGGAGAGGGGGTGAGAGGGAGAGAAAGCAGGAGAAGGCGGCACTGATGCTCGAGGGGTCATGGGTTCAATGACACATTCAGGCTGGCACAGGGCAGTACAGCAAACATTACACACACTGTGCTACACACTTTGACTGGGAGGGTAAGGTCACATGGAGAGCATGACCTCTGTGTTGCTGTGTGCAGCCATGGCAGAGCTTATCTGAATGTAGATGCAATATGAAAAGTACATGGTGCCCCGCAAGATGCCCTGACATTGTCTGAGGGGGGCTCAGATGTCAGATCCTGTCCATTCCAACCCCAGACTTCTTTGCTCTTAGACATCCTGACCTGAAGCCAGAGATATTGCTGTAAACTTTATTGAAGCGTAGGCATGATGGTTACCACATTTTCAAGCATTAATGTGATGTAGATGCAAGCTTCAGTCTATTTCTCACTGGTAAGATCAGTGTTTGTGATATAACTTCTTCAACATAAAATATAACAGAGGGCGAACAGATTTGAAAAAATAAATGGAGTTTAAGTGATAAATCTTAACAAAAAGTTCAAAAATTCCAGGAGTTCTTGGGAGCTGATGCCATGATAGGTACTAGTCTATGAAGGAGTGTTCAAACTGTAGCTTTGTGCTTGACTACTGAATTAATACAAATGGATTATGGCAGCTAATGGCATTAACCACACTCATTTACTTAGGTATATGCTCTATCCCAAGATCCATTTTAAAAAAGCTCATTGTTCTAAACACAGAGCATGACTGCTTTGTTCAGTTTGCTCTTGTTTTGTGCCCAAACATAGTAAAGAGCCATAAGTGTCTCCAGTTTCTGTGTTCTCATCCTGACATGGTGATAATTTTAGTATATTAACTTTAATATGTCACAATACTCCACATGTATTTGTATAAACAATAATCAGTCAAGAAGGCCAAATGCTACCATTAGCCACCCTCTGTAATTATTGCTAAATATTTATAGATATGTAGCCACACTCAGGCCACAGTTCACTGCATTTGTCCTTCTTGCCTTGATTTGTCCTTGTTTGGTTTGGATGGCTTTAACTTTGTAAATCAAGACCCACTGTTTTCAGGTGGACCAGAGTTTTTGTGAGCTTTTTGACAACCTTGGTCCAGACCAAACAAGGTGTGTAAGCATCCTTAATCTTGTAATAAAGCTTAAAAATTGTGAAATTCTGTTTTGTTTCATTGGGGCGGCCAACTTGTAATCTGCTCTTTAACTGTCTTTTCTCCTGCTTGTTTCAGCATGATTTAAAAAAAAAAAAAAAAATCAAATACAGAAATGTTTTCCTTGTATTTTAAGCTTAATAATAGTATTTTTGATAATATACCATGAAGTTTGAGTATTTTGGTCATGGTTCCTTAAGTATATGATGGGCAGCAGCAGGAATATGTGAGTAGACAAGTTGTGTGCAGTATTAAGCACTTGCTGATCATGTATTTTGCATAAAATGTCCTATGACATGTGCAGCACCTGATCAACAAGGAATCCTAGATATTAAGTATTATTAAGTTTTAATGTAGACACTGGTGTCACAGACAAGTTAGATGCATTATACTGCAGTGGCACTTGTTTGTGCTCCTTAAAGTAAAAGCCAACTTTGGTATTTCTGTGGGGAAACTTTCCTTCTGTGTACTAAAAAATTGTGAGGTTTTCTCAGTTTATTATAAAATTAATCAAGCCACTCATAAGGAGATCTATTGTAATTGTTCTTGAAAAGACACAGGGTGATGACCAGTGTTGGGCAAATTACTATTAAAATGGAATTAGTTACAGATATTAGTTACTTTCTCAAAGACGTATTTAAATTATAGACAGAATTATAACTTCATAAATGCAATTAATAACCAGGAAAAGTGATTGTTGTGTTACTTCTTGAAAAAAAGAATATGCTGCTTGAACGGTATACCTCTGTTCTGAGTTCTTCTTTGCTGTTACCTGGCCTGCTACCATCGGCGCTGGCATCATCGATAGTGTCATCTGTGTTTTTGGTCTCTAGATTTTAGATACTCACAACATACGGTACACATGTGCCGGCTATGAAAGCCATGATGTAAGCACAATTCTCAGTGCCTTTATGCAAATGTGCTGCAACAAGGCTCTGCTATGTTTACATCTTGGGACATCCACGTTAATTCTGCAAGGCCTCAAAATCTGTGTCAGTTCACACTGCACTGCAGCTTGAATGTGACACTAGACGTGCCCCCATATACACACAAAGTCAGAGATGCACACTCGCAGGGCTCCTGTCTCCCGCTGAGTCTGCGTGCCTCCCTCTGTTACAACCTCTGGAGAAGGGGTCGACTTGCTCCCCCCCATTCTGCCTCCATGGTGCTCACAGTGGAGGCAGAATGTCACAGAGGGGTAAATTTTATGCCCTGCAGTGACAGTATGAATTGGGCTGTGGGCGATATGCAGTAGGCATCATGTCCCCAGTCTGACACTGCTCTAACAGAACATGTCCAGCTGTGAGAGCCCCTCTTTCACACAGTCACCCACTGAAAAGGACATGTGTGAAAGGCATTTTGGACAGTGTCATAATCTGAAAGTCCTGAAATCCTAACAAAAAAGTCAGAAATTCATGTGGGAAAGGGGTTTTAGATGTATTTTTAAAACTCCACTCAGTGGCTGAATCTTCAGGGCACATTGAAGTAAATCAAAAGACCACCCCACATTTTGCTCAAAGCATATTTTCCAGGGCATTTTTAAATCCTGTGGTCGTCCTTTTGTAATTCAACTCTACTTAAACATTGGTTTTCACTTCATGAAAAGGGCCAAATGCAACGTTATGCTTTTTGTGGAACACCTGTGAGCATTTCATTGTGCTCTGCTGTGTGCAATTATTCCCACAGAGCTTTTTATCATCTGAATGTTTCATTTTTAACCAGCCCTTCGCGAGAGAGAACTGCAGTGATGCCATTATGCTCTGTCTTACATCAAAATGTGTCAAAGCTGCTGCTGTGTTTGGAGGTTAAATTGGGCCCCCGCCTCATCTCGAAAAGCCCTGCACACAAACACAAACATATGCACATGTACACACACATCATCCTGCCCCCGTCTACAGAGGAAAAGCAACTGGAAAAGGTCTGCATGAGTCAACAGGCACGCATTATGCTGGAGTTTGAACCTGAGGGACTGTGCTCAATCTGGGGGACGTAATACCCCGCCACACTCCAACCCTGCCCCCCTCCTCACCCCACCATCATCACATCCTCACAACTGCTCGCTCAGCTGGCCCTGCACCCCCCCCTCCCCCTCACTCTCCAGCAAACCGATATCCTTTAAAGGCTGCCGTAGGCGAGGCCAGTTTACATATATCCAACTCGACAGGCGAGCCAGGAGGAAAGAAGACCAATGACCCGCATGGATCCATTCACATGCAAAGACTGGAGAAAATGAGACACTATAAGTCTCTTTCTCTCTTTGTCACACAGTCTTTTCCACATATTTCACTTTCTTTCGGGATTTCTCGTTTTCTCGTTTTAGCATCAGACAGTGTTTGTGAATGTGCACTGTTTAAACAATCCTCTTATAGTGATTAATTACAGATTCATGGGATATTTGTCTTCTTAGAGCTTTTGAGATCATATTTACTGCTGGGAAGGAGGTTGTGTTTTTGCCAACATATGTTTGTTTGTTGGTAAGATTATGTAGAAACTAATTTGCTGAAATTTTCAACAAATGTTGGGAATGAATGGCCCAACTTTGGTGGTGATCCAGATAACCGGCATTAGCGAATCATCATTTTTGCTCCTTAACAGTCTAACTAATAATGATATCAACATGATTCTGAGTGCTAGATGTGGGTTTTTAGGGTTAAGGAATCATATTAAGATGGTGACTTCATGGAACTATTGTTTATAGATGTAACAGCAATATGGGAGCTACTCTGGTGGAGGTTTGAGCTCTCCGAGGGGTTTTGGTTGAACCATTACAGGTGATTTTTATATTATTAGACAAACTTTTTTCATGACTTAATCAGAATGTATGTAGAGGCCTTAATCCTATATTCTGCACTTCTTTTTTTCTGAGTCCTTGTGTGGTTTTTACTCGCAACCCTGCTCCAACATTTTATTTAACCTTTTTCTTAATTTAAACAAAACCAAACAAGATGTCATGAATTGAGAAAGCTGACAGTTAATGTGCTGTACACTCATTGGCCGCCGTAATAGGTACACCCTGCTAATTCCAGTTTGGACCTCCTTTTGCCTTATGAAGTGCCTTAACTCTCTATGTCATAGATTCAACAAGGTGCTGGATGTGATTCTCTGAGATTTTTTGTCATCGTCAACAAGTTAGCATTATACAGTTGCTGCAGATTTGTCAGCTGCACTAACCCGATAAACCAGATGAACAGTTCAATCTATTTCGCTTGACCATCTGGTCAGGAGAGAACTTCGCACATCCAATTTACAACAGGTGCGTCGGAGAAAAAAGTCGACTTAAACAGGAAGGTGGACTCCCGCACACTGTTTAACTTGCAAGAAAAAACTTTTATTTGCAACGTTTCGGTCTCAGACCTTCATCAGGCAAACAGTTTGTTAAAGAGGGCAGGACGTCTTAAGAAGGAAGTGCCGATCACACCTGTAGATAATTATCATCATGACGTAACATCTGCACCAGAGAAATAAGTAAACAGAAAAACAAACACATTGGCTTCCTGACTGAGATAGTCAACATGATGAGAGTCAACATGATGAAAGTCTATTTTAAGCTTGACCATCTGGTAAAAGCTCAAAGAAATTGTTACAGGATGGGCAAACCCTTTTAAAAGTGTAACTAGTGACTGGATGATTGTTCCATCAATCACATTCATTATAGACAGGCACTACTGCAGTAGTTTAATGGACAGAATGTGAGCTACTAAATTACACTCTTGGCAAAACATGTCGGAATAGGAGTGAAAATATTGTCTCTACAGAAATGTTTGTAATGTTATTTGTTTTGTTTTCTTATTAACTGATACTGAATCCTGATACTGATGCTGATACTGAAAATAAGAGGTACAAATAAGAGGAACTAGTTTAGTTAGTTAGTTAGTTTACTAGTTTATTTCGGACATGCAAGAAATAAATGTCATATATTACATTTATACAAATGTGGCAAGATACCAAAACAAAAATAATTCAAGTCTCATTAGTTGAAAAGTTACACCGATTGATTTCACCCACATGCTCGAAAAGGAGTAGGAAGAAGTACAAACTTATTTAATCCCACCCCTATGTTTTTAACTTAGAAAAACAGACATCTTGTTGTTTTAATGTAAAGATCATCATTCGATGATAAAAAAGTTCTTTAACCAAGAAAAACAGAGAAGAAAAGGAAAAAAAGCACCTGCGATTTCCTGTAACAAGGTCATGAATTTAAAATAACTAAACAAAATTAAATGTTCCAATGTAAGCACAGTAGACACTGTTTATTTTATTTTATTTTTTTTTACATGTGCAGTTTATCCAACAGCTGCAAGCAAAACAAACAATTAAGGGATGACAAAAATGAAATAATAACTGGGCCTCAGTCTTTGTTTTGCGTTTGGAATTATCCATTTAATTAAATATCATGCCTGTAATGGTAACATTGAAAAGAAGGCATTGTTATAAAGACCTTTATATTATTTTGCCAAAACAACTACAAAACAAGCATCCACTTCATCTGCTGTGCTGAGGAACAATGAGCATTGTTTTTGCACCACCAGACACATTTGTTTTTGCACTGCACATGCCCACCCACATTTTGCATCTGCAAATGGACATGAGTGAAAAAGACTGAGCATTTCGGAGCAGTGACATGCCGCTAGGCAAAACATAACAAGGTTGAGCTTGAACCTTTTTTTTTATATTTGTAATGCTTTTAAAATATCAGAAAGCTTTTTGTGAATAGACTTCACACAATGATGTGATTTTCACTTTCATTCCCTTTCATTCAGTTTGCCAGAGACAGTAACAGAATAAACAACATTAACCCAAAGACAGGGGTTACAAAACTTTCAAGCCCACAACCACCAAAATAAAGGGAATTAAAATCAGATACTGCTACAAACAGTCCCAAAAGCATTTATTATTTACTTGATAAATTGTAAGAAAAGTTTAAAGTAAATAAAAGTTCTTTCTAATACCTTCTTGACACCTGTGGTTTGTTTCAGCTTCAACTATGTTGTAAATGGGCAAATGATGAAGAGCAACAGTCACGCACGTATCCATGGCTATAGTCAAATAAGCCCTCATCATTTTCTCCTCTTCATTTCACTGTAATTCCCCAAAATAAAACTTTACCATTGATTTTTAATAGGATGTTGTTGTTGTTGTTTCACCTAGAGACCAGAGAGGCCTTTGAAGACAAGCTGCACCATGACACTTCTGAAAAGAATTGCCTACATAAGGAGGTGAGTTGATCTTTTATTTCCTTCATGTTTGTCCTTTGGTATCCCTGTCACACAATTCTTTTGACCAATCAGCAGACTGACGAGTATTGGACTCCAGCTTTTCAGGATGATGGATGCTGTTTAGCTGTTACAGTTGAAGAGTATAGCCTGATTTAAGAGCGAGTGAGCCTGCATCTTAACGCCTTTCCCCTTTTGATGTTTTTGATGTAAAAGAACAACCTAAACAGCCCTATAGTGGAAATCCCAAACTATATGTGGGGGTTGTATGTGTATAGAAAGCTTCATTCATGTCAAGAATTAGTATTTAATCAGATAAATATGAAACAGGCAAAACTAGCTGAAAAAATAGTTTTAATCCTAATTTTGTTAACAATCCATCAGCCTAAAACAAAGTGACCCATCCTTATAATCATGTGGTGTCAGACTTTTAAAGTATCAGTTATCCCAGCCGTATTGTTTCAGTGTTGTGATTCTTAACTTGTTATTATATCAAAGTTTAATTTGGTATTGTAATAACACTAGTTGATGAAATCCTACATTGTTTTAGCGTTTAATTTAAGATTTTGCACTTGTTACTCAAATGTAAAAGGGTTAGTTCCATTTTTTTGGACAAAGGGTTGCTCGACTGTACCTCACAGCCAGATTCTTTACTTTTCATCAACAATGCCCCTTTAAGGGAACAGTTGTGAAGAAAAATACTATTAGTAGGATTTACTAAGTTAAATTCATGATTTCGAAGTGCAGTCTTTAGAAATTGGCATTTTAGCTAATGAGCCTGTCAGTTTCTTAAACGTCACATCACTAAGCGACGAGAGCCAGTGAAGACCGAAAAGGATCGTGAACAGGGCATCATTTACAACAGTTACAAGCTGTGGGGTTTTTCATTCCTAATTTTTACTTTTATTTTGATAGATTATAGGTCAGTTAAGATGATGATTATAGGTTTAGTAAACTTTTTGTCGCCCAAACCCACCCGTAGACAACACGGCGGATCGCTATGTCGGCCTACATAAACGCGCCCCGCGGTAATGTAAATTTTTTAAAGCTTTTTTAACTAAATAAAAATAAAACAAACGTTTTTATGGGGATGATTGCACTCTTATTTTGACGGACCTTACATACAAATAGAAACATTGTATCTTATTTTCACCTTTTCTGTTTGTCAAAATGCTGCCAAATTCTACACACTGCACCTTTAAAGAGCTCCCTGAAAAGTAGAATTACATGATTTATTATGTTCTTCTTAAACATTCTATAGAAGCTTTTTCTTTGGTTGATGGAGGAACAGCTGTGACAGCAGGGAGATGCAGCCACAACTGGCCTGGTATGAAAGCCATATATCATCCTGATCTCAAGCTGGCACGCATGTTAGCCACAAACATACAGTGGGAAACTGCTCTATAAAGACATGTTGTGATTACTGTAGGTGTAATTTATAGACACAGACCATCCTGTGCATCTTAGGAGCATGACTCTTGTCTTGAGTTTATCAGTTTGACTCTCTTCAAATTTTGAAGATGTTCCCCTCGCATGCACTTTGCCCTCCTACTCTGTATGAACTTCCCTCCACAGGGGTCTCTTGATGTTTGTGTGTGATAATGTAGCAGCGAGGCCCCAAGGTTGTGCTGCCAACCCGATCTGCTAATTACTGAAGTCTCTGTGCCACTATCAGGCTCACGCAGCATGGGGTGATAGAGGAGAGAGGAGTTGATAGACACTTTATCTTTTGCCTTTAATTAGGGGAAGATTTAGGGAGAGACGGTACAGGTTAATTACAGTCACATTCATTAAGATGCACAAATGTAGCATAATTCTTGTTCAGTGTGGTTATCTGCACTGATATAAAGTAATTAATTGGATTTCACCTTTGGCTTTATGACCCATCTACAAGAGTTTTCATTGGGGCTCACAGCTCCAGACGTTGCTGTCTGGTGGCAGTCGATCTCCCTATTAATGTTTGTGCTTTGTCACTCTGCTAATTGGCAGCACCTCAAGCACAAAAACACCTATCTAATTAGAAGAGCTACTCACAGCTTGGAGAGACATCTGAGAGAATCTGAAATGTGACTGAACTCTGTTTAAAGCTTCGAAAAATCATTAAATGCTTGAATTGAATATATAAAAACAGGTTGCCTTAATGTGACATTCATAATCATAAGATCGAGGCACAGGCTGTGTAGCTTTGCATTCATTTTCATACATTACCGGCTTAATGGTCTGTAATTGTGCAGCGCCTGCAGGATTAAGTGTTGGTCTGCATGGCGCACAAGGGACAAGATGAAATCATTTTATTTTCTTGTTAGGGAAATCAAACACTACTTTAAACCTCCAGTTATTTTAAATATATCCTCTGGATTTTGTTCATTTTGAAGACCACCCTCCCACACAAAATTTACATTTTGTGCCTTAACCCATTTATACCCAAATTTTTTTCTGAGTTGGAAGGCATATAATTTTATCAGTCGGGTCCCTCTGAATCATGTTTTGTATTTCTTTTTTTCCATTTTGTACTATGTTTTAATAGTTACATAATTTATGCACAATTTTTTGAACACAAAAGCACATATGTAAGGTTATCAATCAACAATGAGCTATTATATTTCAAAAGTTAAAATATTCATTGATTGAACTAGCTTTTTAACTCCTCCTTCCAATATCACTGCTCCATCATGCCCTGGAGACAAGAGCTGTGCACCGCTGATATTTGTTAATAGGTAGGCAAACATAATATACAGTGCAATACACAGACGACTCTGGTCTGCTCTCACACAGTTATGCCAAGTTTGTATATTCATATTGTAAATACTTTACTTTTTAATTTTTTATTCATTTCCTTCTAAAGAAGTTGAAGTATAGCTTAAAGATTTGCATGCTTCAACTTACTTCCTTATTTTTACTCATTTTATTTTGTTAAATCATGCTGTTATCTATTTTTAAAGTTTCTTTTCTATTTTAATGCCTTTGATATTCCTTGCTATACTGTGTGTAAGAGCAACTGAAACAACAGATCATCCCTTTGGGGATTAATAAAGTATTTTGATTCTGATTCTGATTAAATTGATGGATGTAAACAACACTCACTAAAAACAACAAACACCTTTTACCACATTATAATACAGCAAAGAGCAGCTGTGAGATGAACAGATATGAATGATGTGTCAAAACTTCAGAGATTTTCTTAAAGTTTCTCCTCTATAATCTGTAAAATGCATTCTGTAATACAGCAGGCAATTCTTAATAAGAAAAGACAACCACCATCTTTAGTCGATACCCCTGGATTTACTGTGAGAGAGTTCATTACGTTAAGTTTCCAAGGGACACTTGTTTTCTCACACTTCAATTATAAAAGGCTTATCAGCTCAATATTTGAGCTTAGCACCAAAACATCACACATTTTGAGTCAAAATGGAGTGCTGAGCTTATAAAGGAAGATGAAAAATGAAGAGGCAAAGAAACTGACAACTCCAGTGGAAAGCCCGTTGTGGGTTCATTTGAGGTTAGTTGTGTTGTTAGTGTTGTAAAGCAAGGTAGAGAGTTTCAAAGATTAATCTTGTTAACTTATCAAGCCGTCTAAGATTTATTTTTAGACATCTGCTTACTTTAAAGGAAAGTGGATAAAGTTAGATACTTGGAGGAGAAGCAGAGGTATTACAATCTAAATAGATGCTACAAGTCAAGCTTCCCCTTCCAAAGAGAATTATGTTCATTTATGCAGACTAAGATTAAATATATTTAAGAGAGTATTTTATAATCAGTACAGTCATTTTGCTCATATGTATCAAAACTCAAAAATTGTACCCTTTCAGATATAAGCTGTCATAGCACCAGCCCTGGATGAAAAGAAAAAGGCAGTCACGAAAATAAAACACAATGTTGAAAGCTTCTTTGAGCTGATAAACAGCTGTTCACAAAATTTTAAGAATGTTCTTTCACAGTTGATTATTTCTCCCCTTTAATTATTCCAAATGATGTTTTTGAATTGTTAGAAAGCCTGATTACTCACCTATATAACCAGGTAAAACATAAGGGTTGTGCTTCCTGCTCAACACGCTTTGCTGTGCTACACAGCTAAACAGGTCATGCCCTGAAAAAGTGTTCTACTCCTCCTATGGTTTCTTAATGAAGGAAGGGTGAGGAACTGGTCTTCTTGGGGTGTTGCCTTTACAACACCCACTTCATGGTCTCTCTTTGACTTCCCACCCTCACAGGTCTTGGTTTCGAAGTATGGAAATGGTGCCAGGGATGTCCAAAATAATTCTGCCACACTGTGTACTGGAAAACAGACTCCAGTTACAGGGGATTTTGGTAGATTTTTTGGAGCACTACCCACGGGTTTAGCTGCATTGCTCATTCCAGGAATTAATCATTTGTACCAGGTCAACATCATTGTAAAGGTGATTAATGTGGTTTTCCAATGATAAGTAAAACAGTTCAATTTGTATAACTATAGGGGAGGAAAAAATCAACTGATGTAACATTTCCAAACTTTTTTGAGGATTACATGAAAGAAAAAAGGCAGAAGCCCTGTTATGAATCTTTAGGACATTTTCATAAACATGCACACACAACCAAACAACTGTTACCAATTAAAATGTTGTTTAAGATTTAACATTAAATCAATTAACCTCTAGTTGTTGAAATGACAGAAAAGTTTTAAGCATCTTTTGGAATATACTGATTTTTCTAAAGTCTGCAATAAGGCAAGATAGGACTTTAAATCAAGCATATCCAAGTACATTAACTTAAACTTCTAAATGATAATATGTAATACAAATGCCCTTTCTTTGTAAAATGCAATTATCTGACGCTTCAGACATAGTGCAGATATTTCACATATCTATTATTTAATCTTTGGTGTACAATATGCTGCTAAGAATGGACGGTGTCGTGCAGGCCAGAGCTGAGAGAGGTAATGGTAGTAATGACTGTTATGAGCCGCAGCGGAGTGGGGCTTTTTAGAGTTGTTGTCAAATGGTATCAAAGAACATCTGCTCCGACACCTCCACAGATATATATGCACACATGTAGTTTACTCAGGCTGGTAATGCCAGGCTGAAGTACTAAAACTGGTAATATATCTAAAAGCCTTTCTATAAAAGTGACATATATAGATGAGTGAAAGAGGGAGTAGGAGGAAGGGATCTAAAAATCTGACCTTACAGGAAAAACTGCTGTGCTGGTTTTTCAGTAGAAATCAGAAAGAAATGAACCATTTTGCTTTACTTAGATAAAAGACAAATCATACAATGAAAGAGGATTATGTTCTTTAAATCTTCTTAAAATTAAACCATAATATGTTGAAATTGTGATGAAAACAAAACTACTGCAGACCAGTTCTTTCAAAACATGTATAATACATTCATGTGTAGCCATATTTTCTCATGATTGATCTATTGGTGGTCAAACAGGCTACAAAGTTTTACAAAAGGTTTCTGTGTTTAGAGCAACATTCCACATCAACATGGTTTCAGAAATTTAGGACTTTACCTTGAACTGTGTCAGGAAAGTTCCCTGCCCCTGACTGGCAGTCAACCAGGAAGAACAACAGAGGAAAGGAACTTGTCTTAAACATTTTACTTGCAAGGAATGAGCACTTTACAATGAACCAATAATATTAGTGTTACTTGTGTATTAGACTTACACAAACATGCGTCATGCATCAACAGTGGTCATCTTTCTGACTCAGAAGCTGTGATTTATTCTGCTGATATGCTGACATCATCCTCACTTATCAGAGACAAGATGTAGTTCTTCTGCTGATGTGAAGGCGCAGTCCTCTATTTTCAGAGACAAGATTTTCGGTATTGATTTCTCGTTTCCAGTTTCTTAGTTTCAGCATGAAGGTATTTCACACAGGCACATAGAAGGATCACAATATATTTACAATCATAACGATAACAGATCTATACAGTCAGAGTCAGGCTCAAAACCGGCCTTAAGAAGTTAATTGTGCCATTTAAACTTGCCTCAGAGACTAAGACTTGTCCTGGACTTCCCATAAAAAAATGGTTTTACCTGGGGTTCATTTTAAAGATTTGAGAGTTGGGCTGTAGTTGGCTTTAAAAACTTGAGACCTGACTTGAATTTGGCGCCAGGCAAGTGAGAAATGTCCAAGACTATAGCTCAGATGCTTGAGTCTTGGCTAAAACTTGCCTTTGAAAATACTTGAGATTTGACTGAGACATGTTTCCAGAGATCTGAAATTTGATTTGGATTTGGCCTCAGAAATTGGACCTGGCCTTAAAAAACTTGTCTGAAACTTGGGCCTGGAGATATAAGACTTGACAGGACTTGGCCCCAAAGGCAAGAGATATGACCGGTTCTTGCCCTCAAAAAATTTGGACCTGACTCAAACTTTTCGATACGACACATCTGGCATGACTTTGACTTGCCTTTAAAATTCAAGATTTGACTTGAACTAGCTGTCTTGTGGTTTTAACTTGGCCACAGAGGCTAAACAATTGACATGGTAGAAACTTTAACGGCTCAAGACTTGTCCTCGAGGCTTTGGATTGACCTGAAAATTTTTGAATTTGGTTTGGATTTGGCCTTAAAAACTTGACAGGTGCCTTTAGTTTAGTGACTTCAGACCTAAACTCGACCCTTGACTATTACTCAGCTTCAGAAACTCTAGACATGACATTGATTTACTCTCAGAGACTTGAGACTTGGCTTTCTCCTTGAATGTTTGAGATATGACCTGGTCTTCCTCTCAGAGATTTGAGACTTGGCTTGGACTTGGCTTAAAAGCTGACTCAAACTCAGACCTGGCCTTACAACATTGAAATTTGACTTGGACTGGACTGGGACTTTGGCCTAATAGATTAAAGACTTGACCTGGACTTGCAATAAGAGGCCTTTGACCATCTTTCATGCCGAGAAGTCAGCAGATGTATTTGCCTGCTTCATTGTAATCTATTTGCTAAAAAACTAAGGTGTCTGATTTATAACAGGGCAGTTGCACTCACTGACATTGGGTGGTCCATAAAGGGTACAAAATCGTAGTCATTACATTTTTGCTTTGAGCCCGGTGGTTCTCATTTAGACATCAGAGATCCCAGAGACATGTACAATAAGGAGAACTGGATTTAGAACTCTAAGCACCATGAAAATGAACAGCTGGATTGTAGCACCTAAAAAAATACTTGGGACCAGTTGGCCTTTTGATCGCACCTCCTCTGCACACTTTTTCTTATTTTATTACGATTATTAAAGGGACTGTGAGGAGTTTCTAAGTAATTACGAAAAAGTCTCTCTTTTAGATATATGCCTGATCAAAATACACACTTTAAGATGAGTTTTATAGCATCAAAACAGGTTATCTATAAATGCTATTCCTTAGCCTTCTGGTTGGGTCGGACAGGGCTGGACTGGCCTGGATGCTCAACTTCGGGAACAAGACAATTAAACCTAGAGCAAACTTATATTATTCGGACACATCTTAGAGCACCGGGCTGTAAGTAGCCATATATAGCCGGCTACAAGGCTACGATACTAAGTTTTCCAAATATTGCTTGTTGTCACACATCAAAAACTACCGCTACATAACTAGAAAGAGATACTTTACCTCGTCGCTTTGCATCCTGTAAGTTGTTGAAGAAAGAAGTTGTAAAGAGATGCAGAGTTCTGAGAAAGGTCCGAGTTGCATTTATTAGCATCACAACAAACACACGCTTTGGCTTGCACACGTCTTTTGGTGCGTTCCAGTTGTAGTCAGAAGTAGAAATTTTGAGTTCCGGGTAGGAAACTGCAACTGGAACGTCCCCAGAAGTCGGACTTTCCTACTGGGAACTTGGTGAAACCTCACCACCCCCCAGTTGATAATCGAATCGCTGTGAACAGTTATTTAGTTCCTGTACTAATCAATTTATTAGCACTTCTGACTGGGGTGTGTCGCTCTAGATCAGCTGTATACATAGTATTGTTAGACTTATATTTACAAAAATGCTGCCATAGTGATAATCACATTCTTCAAGTGATATTTGTGAACAACAACGCAGGTGTGCTAACCACAGCTAACTATAACCTGGTAGATCGGCATGTTTTTTTCCGACTTCAACTGGAACGCCGATAAGTCAATGATGTCATTCCCAGTTCCGAGGTCACTGGAATGCAGCATTATGACAGTCGGCGCGCGTGCTCATGGGTAGCAGAGTCTTTATGTTGCCGGTAATAGATTCTCCTCACACTCCCTTTAACTACGAATGCTGTATAATGACTTTTTTGCTGTAAATCTGATTTACTGCTAATTCCATTAGCCTGTAAGTGGCACTTGAAATTGTGTCTTAGCATCAAGCTAATGAAATAGCTGTTAGAAGTTGTGCCTGAAGAAAATGATGTACCAGTCTACACTTTGTTTTTCTGCCCAAAAGGCAACAAGGCTTGGTTTGGCAAATACTGACAGCCTTTCTCAGCAGGGGAGATGAAACTACTGTTTTATTATTTTGGCCCTGAAGCAGTGGTTGCTTCATTGTGAGCATATTCTCGGACCTCTTTCCACTGTCAGGCAGTGATGATTTCTGTCATCCATTTACTAAGTGTTATCTGTATCTGAAAGTTTCTGACAGTTTTACTTAGACCAAAACTTTAAAGAGAAACTAATGGCCAAACTGTTCTCAATGCTCACACCTATGCTATTTAGTGATACAATTCAAGACACTTTCATTGTTTTGGAAAGGAATCTTCACTGCAAGAACATGTGACACATACAGTATCTCAAAACATTATGTTTCAGCTCATTTTCAAACTGACCTCAGTACAGCACATTATAGAAAGGTAGATAACCTCAAGTTGAAAGAGTTGAAAGCTCATGTCAGGCGATTCTATTTCACAGATTGTAATGAATCACTCAGGGGGAAGAGGGCAGGCAGACAGAGAAGTCTTTCAGCTATGCAGCTTCATTAGTGTCAGAATGAACTTAAATAAACTGTAGAGAAGTTTGTCTGGTCTCATTTAGTTTGACACATCCGACCTGAGTGGAGCAGAAGAGTTATGAAATGCTGGACTTTGCACATTTTGATCTCACTTATATTTGCCTTTTTGACATGAGAACATCAGACAGGCTGAGGATATGAGCACTAGACACTTGAGCAAGTTTGAATTTCTGTAAGATGATGAAGTTTGACATGTATGAATGAGCTGTTTGAAAATGACCAATTAGGTGTGGATATGCTCCAAAATGAGCAAGAGAGTGAACTCAGAGAGGTAGTCTCTAGAGCCAGTTACAAAATATAACTTTTCTGCCCTATATAACAGTTGCTGTGAATGTACAGTAACTTTCAGCAGGGAGAGTATTAAATCAACTCTATTTCCACAGAGTGCTCAGTTGGTAGTTTCAGCACTACAGAACTTTGGTGCCATGTGTTACAGCTCTCTTGTAAGAAGTTTGTTGGGAACTAGTCTACATGTCAACCTTCACCTTCACAATGTTTTCCTTACAAAGACACCAGTTAAACTGATCTTATTATTATATGATGCTATTGCTAAGGTAAAGTGTTAATCCCTGACACTATTGCTCTCAAGAAGTTGAAGACCAATGATACTCAAGACAACAAGAAGCCTGTGAAACATGTTTTATGTTCTGTTTGGAAGAAGGCACAAGTCCAAATTAGATCGGTTAGCCAACCATTTATTGACAATATGTGGGACATAACAAAAAAAATAAAAATACTCAGCTGCTGAGGGCTCTGATCTGCACCTCACCAGAGATGTACAGGCAAAGAGCATTGAACAGTAGCATACACAAGATCTTACACATACATTCAAGACCAGCTTCCACTGAAGATCTGTTAAGATATGTCTGTTGAATCAGACATAATGAAGATAAAGGTCAAGAGGCTAGATAAGGTCAGACTTAAGAAGTTCACCAAGAGTTCAATGAAACTAGTTTAGCAAGGTCAGACACAGGACCAACTACAGGATCCAAGAAATGGGAAACTGTCCCAGCCCTTTCCAAAACTAACCACCACGGGGAAACTGGTCATCAGCCCTTTCATCTGATTACAGTGTAACATTTGACCTGTTGAACCAACATGTTTGAACTGATCTGCCCTAACATAATATGTTTGAATAACTGTTAGCATAAAATGACATCTTTGGACAAATGTTAGCATTAGCTTGTATATAATTATAACAGCTATAATCATTTTCTCATGTTTAATACCTTAACCAGAAGTAGAAAGTCATACATTCTTCTGAATTTGATCCAGCAACACATTCCAAAAATTTGAGAAAAGCTCAAAAACACTTGTTTACAACATTCCACACTTGAAAAGGTTAATTGGAAACAGGTCGGGATGGGTATAAGAGTAAAAACCCTGTACATCTCAGGTGTTTACAAGTAAGGATGGGGCGAGGTTCACCACTTTTTGAACAACTGTGTGAGGAAATAGTCCAACACTTTAAGAACAATGTTTTTCAATGTACAATTGCGAGGAGTTTAGGGATTTTATCAGATCCAGTTCAGAACATCATCAAGAGATTTAGAGAATCCAGAGCAGCAAGACCAAAAACCAACATTGAATGCCTGGACCTTTGATCCATCAGGAGGCACTGCATTAAAAAGCAACATCATGTGGGCTCAGGAACATTTCATAAAATCATCATCAGTCAACACAGTTCGTAAATACATCTGCAAGTTCAAGTTAAAACTCTACATGCAAAACTAAAGCCTTATATCAACAACACCTGGAAATGTTCCTGTCTTCTGCAGGCCTGAGCTCATCAAAACAGACTGAATCAATCAATGTGGAGAAATGAGCTTTGGTCAGAGGAGTCCACATTTCAAACTGTACCTTTTGTAATCATGGGTGTAGTGTCTTCCAAGCAAAAGAGGAAATGAGCCATATAGTTTTTTTATCAGCAGAAAAGAATCTATTTCAAAATTTCAAAGTTCAACAGCCAGCATCTGTAAAGGTATAGGGGAGTGTTAGTGCCCATGGGTAACTTGCACATCTGTCAAGGTACCATTAATGATAAAAGGTACATATGAGCTTTGGAGTTATATGCTGCCATCCAAGTGATGTCTTTTTCAGGGACTGAGTATTTCAATTCTAAGACACAATCTGCATGTGTTACAACTTTGGGCTTTGTAAGCATAACACTGCAGATACAAGACTGGTCTTTTCACAGTCCAGACTTGTATCCCATGAGCAACGACATTTCTACGTCATGCAAGAATAGAAAAGAATTCCACCAACAAAGTTTCAACAATTAGTGTCCTCAGTTCCCAAACCGGGGAAAATGTGTTGTAACACAGCGGTAAACATGCTCCTGTTCCAGATGTTTGGAACTTGTTGTAGGCACCAAGTTTAAATTAAGAGACTATTTGCAAAAGGCAATTCAGATTTATCAGTTCAAAACTGGTTGTCTTGTCTTTGTTTTGCACTCAATTGTATAATTTGAAAAGTATGTGGAAAACAGTGTATTCTGTTTTTATTTATTTTAACTTCCCAACTCCACTGAAATTGGGTTTTGCAAATTGCTATTGCTATGGTCTGCAAATGCATACCAGATAGCCTTAAAATTGTTCTAATTAGAAAAAATAGAGATGAAATGGTAAATTCTTTATAATGGAGCAGACTCTGACACTGTTTTTCAAAGTCTGACTCCATTCGCTGATCCAATCCTCCATCTGAAACTGCAAATATCGGTCACCTCTAGTCAAGGGTAAAAATTTGTGACCTCAAACAACTCTTGTGAGAAGGATGATAGAGTCATTAAAAGAAGATTAATCACCATACCGTCTCTTTAATCATATATTCACTGTCAGTGTGATGAATGAGAGTTGTAATAGGATCGGGTAGGTCTCTATACCAAGTATCTATAAACTCACATATCAAGATGTTCTTTCATACAAAAACAGAAAAAAAAAAATCCCAGGAAAATCAAAGACAAGAGGATTTCAACACTGAAAGACTCGTCCTGATTGAAACTGACCTTAAGGACCATCATCAAGATCTTCAGCACTGAATTATCAGTGGGTCATCATCAGGTTTTAACTCAAGTGGCTCTTGTGGGTTGTGAAAGGTAAGGACATATTCCTCTGATGTAGGAGTCAAGAGGCGTATACAGCTGTCAGTCATTGAGGTGAATTTAAAGGGACCAGTCCAGGGTGATATTGATTAATTTTCCAGGGTTATTTCTGCATATTTTTTTTCATTTCAAAACACAAGTACTGAAATTGCAAATGAAAGAGGTGATGGGAAATGTACGATGGTCAGCTTTACAAAGTAACCAATTTATACGATTCATAATCAGTTCGGTTCATCAAAGAAGGCACTATTTTTTACAATTAATTGTTGAACTTTTATTTATCACCCCTGCTAAGTAGGTTGTTTTTGTCAGTGTTTGTTTGTGAACAGGACAATTACTTTTTTAGGTTTTACACATTTTTTAGAAAAACTAAACCAATAACATTGGAAATGCCTTGGCAAAGGTTTGTGCTACTGTTGTTTGCTTTTTTTGTTAGGTTGCGAACAGGACAAAGCAAAAGATCATAAACCCATTTTGCTGATGTTTTGGGGCACTGTTGGTCATGGCACAAGGAAGAAGTGATTAGATATTTTGGAGGGTTCCAGGTTAAGATGCAGCTCCAGGTATTTTTTTTTTAAAGATCTTAACTTTAAAAGACAGGGATGTTTTCCATATACAGTAATAGCAGAAAAGTTGTTTCAGGTTCTTCTTTTTTTTCTTTTCAGGCAACGTTGGTCATGGAACAATGGAAAACTGATCAGGTCTTGATGGTGACCCAAATCCAAATGTGGATCCTAGCTTATTTACCTGGATTTCTTAACAGTGCGAAAGAGGGCAGTTTTTCACAATAACTCGCACTACAATGATGGAAATGTCATGGTGGAGGTTTGTGCTCTTTGAGTGACTGTTGTTTGGCTATTGGACAGTGAACAGAAAATCAGGGAGAGAGAATGAGAAACTTTATACACGACAGAAGACACGTCTTCACACTGACAGGCTACTTTAAAACCTTTGCACATAAAGGCTGACCAAATTTCTGGGCCATCAATGACCTTTTCAAAACATATTTTATGTTTTTATTACTTCATCTTGAGTAATGTTTCAAACATTTAATTTGATTTATATACAAATTTAACTTATGTTGAAGCCTCACCTTGAAAACAAAATCTAATCAAATCTGGAAAGCTTGAAAAAAGTTCCACTTCAAGTGCACAACAGTGACTCCGCAAAGGCAACAAAGAAAGTCATGGTGCTCTCACACAGAGATCTTTCAGGAGAGTTTTTCCCACTAAATGGCTGTTCCATGTTTGGCTTGTTTTGTTTTTTCATGTGTGAACTTAGCAACCAAATTATGTTATATTTTGCAACATAACAATGGAGCCAAATTCACTTAAAAGATGTGAAGAATGAGCTGTTTTAAAAAGAAAAAGGCCTAGTGCTACAGATTTTTGTCTTGTGCACAGAAGTAGGCCACTGTATCACACGGAGGAGATAGTTTACATTTAGTTAGGTCATGTTACACTCAACAAAACATGATGCTCATTCTGCTCACGTTTTTTGCAGTGGCAGTGCAGTAGCTTCCTGAAACAGCTCATTACCCTGCTCCAAGCCCTGTCAGTGTGACGTCCTACCACAGTTTTGTTGACTGTTTAATCCCACTGGTTTGTGGTTGTAAGCACCAATCAGAGCAGAGAAGGTAGTGAGAATGCAGGATTGTTGGCAGTATAGCACAGAGCAGGGCTTGACTGACCTATCGCCATTGAAAAGAACTATTAACCAATCAGAGTGGGCTGGGCCCGTATGGGAAAGGAACCTTAAAGAGGACATATCATGCTTGTTTCTCCTTTTCACTATGCCAGACTAGGATGCCTGTAAAGCATTTCTGCCCTCAGTACAAGTCATTTAGTTCCTTCATTGCCCCACAATAGCGTTCTCAATATCCTCATTTTAGGCCATTATGAAGCTCTCGTTGAAACACGAGGATCTGAGGATGACTTAAAGTTACCTCGCAACGTCACAGCCCTTTGTGGTCTGATTGGTCAATTCTATCCGGGGCTGAGCCAACCTGTCCTTCTTCTTCTACTGTATTTTCCAGCAGGCTCAATGCAGCGACCGCATATTTAGTCCCCCTACAGGCCAGAACTGGTAATGAGTGAATGTGAGCTAGGGATCTATATACCCCTGCTGGTGGATGTGTTCCTCGGTGACGGTTTTGTGGCTAACAGACATCACAGAGGAGGAAGTGTTTTATCAGATTACTCCAATAAAAAGAAAGGTACCTCGTGTCATCACGACGATTGAAATCTCGCGGACATCTCGCAATGACCTATTTTCAGAGGCATCAAATCTCGTTCTAGGATATCAGAAAAAATACAATATCTAATTTTTTGAAAATTAAGGGGGTGTAAGGTCTTGTTTTCAAATTTATTATATTATATGTAAGTATTAAATCATGCATCAGCATGATATGTCTCCTTTAAAGTGGCAGGACATCTAACTGAGGATCTCCAGACAGAGAGGGAATACTGCAGGATCAGGAGTACTCATTATATGAAACCTTAAAGGTCATTTGAAAAAATGATATGTCAACTGAATCAGAAAAAAGCAACTCAGCCGTTGGAGTTAAAATCACTGTTATGTTTCACAGCTCTCTGACAGTTTCCTGATTTAAAACGTAATCATCGAGGCGTTTGAGGAGCTTACACTAAAGTTGTTGGCATAAGTGAGGCTGAAAACTGCTTTTTCAATACTTTGTATTTTTTCCTTTGACAGGGATCCACAGATTAATGTTTTTAATCTTTCAGGCAAAAGGAAAACTGGAGAGTCAAACAAATGTTACGTTGCCATCAAAATAACTTTCTACTCTAAAATTCTGACAACTAAAATATCCGATGCACAGTTAAAATTCTGACTTTAATTCTTAAGGAGTAAAAGAGTCCGACGGGGACTGAAGACACATTTTCCTGCTGCATTTCTCAACAGATGAGTATACTTGGGTAAATTGTGTGTTTACTTTACTGGTGCAGCACTGCGCAAATGAAAAAAAAAAAAAGACGAAGAGAATGAAAGAGGCACAGAAAAGTAAATCCAAGACAGCAGACTGATATGAAGTACTTGACTAAAACAAATCTGAGTGGAGTGTTTAAAACAGTTATACCAGAGTCTGTAATTACATCATATCACAGTAACCAGAACAGCAGGCCTCAGTGCCAAACAAAGTCTCATTATTTCACAAGTGTTTGGCAGGTTCTTCCTCACTGGCTGTGTTCCTCAAAATTTCCTTTTCTTGAATAATACAGCTAAACATGGGAGTTCAGATCTTGATTTGAACAGTTTTTCAAACCACAAAGATTGTTATATTCATTTCCATTGCTGTGTAATGCGAAGCTCTTCTATCAAGTGCAGTAGATTAAATAGAAAGTATTAAACCATTTGAGGTCATAAGTATCTTATATTAATGCTGTAATGTGTGCCCTTCAGGGTCGCATTTGCAGGTGTATGCTGCAAACACATTTTATTTTATGAGATGCTCCAACAGGTGCATCCATTCACGCCAATACACGTAATGATTGTCTCTGTGACGTAAATGGGTACAATAATGATGTCCCTGAGTTTACACTAGTGGTTCTGGTTTCAGATTTGCCTCTTGTCAGTAAACAAATCAACAATGATGAATTGAAGCAAAACAAATAAAGACTGAAATGAATAAGTCCAAAATATGTAAATATTTTTTGCTTTATTTACTCCCCCTAATAGCCACGACTTTATAAGACAATATTCAGATGTTAAAGGCTTGTTCATGAGTGATCTATGTACAAATATGATTGTTGTCATGTTCTATTGTTTTTAGTTTTGAATTGACTTCTTCGTCTTGCTATCAATCTGACAAAATCACAGCATTAATTGTCTGATACCCCGGGCTGCCATGAAAAAAGAGGCGTTTTGAACTTGGTTATGCTTCAAAGAGCTGAGGTTTTATGTTCAAAGTTGTAAAATGTCCATGTGGATTAAAAGACAGGAGATAATGACTTAGAGTTGCAAGGGTAATATTGTCAAAATGTAGCGACATATAGCCAGCTACAAAACTGCGATTCTAAGTTTTCCAAAAATTGCTTGTTGTCACACATCATAAACTACCGCTACGTAACTAGAAAGAGATACATTACCTCGTTGCTTTGCATCCTGTAAGTTGTTGAAAAAAGAAGTTGTAAAGCGATGCAGAGTTCTGAGGAAGGTCCGAGCTGCATTCATTAGCATCACAACAAACGCACGCTTTGGCTTGGGTCTTTTGGTGCGTTCCAGTTGTAGTCAGAAGTAGGAATTTCCGGGTATCGAGTAGGAAACTGCAACTGGAACGTCCCCCTAAGTCGGAATTTCCTACTGGGAACTCGGTGAAACCTCGCCACCCCCGAGCTAACAACAGCTAACAATAGCCTGGTAGATCGGCCTGTTTTTTTCTGACTTCAACTGTTAGGCGATAAGTCGGAGATGATGTCACTCCCAGTTCCGAGGTTACTGGAACGCAGCATTACGACAGTCGCCGCACCTGCTCATGGGTAGCAGAGTCCTAATGTCGCCGGTAATAGATTCTCCTCATAGCACCTTTAATGTTTTAAAGGAAAGCAATAAATTCACAGCAATGGAGACAACTTGGTTTGGCATGTAGTGATTCAAATGACAACACCCAACCAGGTATACCATATTGTGACCTCTCTTGTTTTAACTTATTTTAAATAAATTAAACTGCAACACTAAATATATTGTGTGAATTTGATTAACACTTTTACTTAGGTTTATTTCATACGTTGCCCTTTTTATTTATTGCAATCATTTAAGTCATAAGCATAAAAGTGATGCATGTTTAAGCTTTGACGTCTACCCTTTAAAATTTATAACAAACACTTCAATACAAGTCACTAAAACCTTTGAACTGGATGTTATGAAATGTGCCTCAACATATGAACACTTACAGTCTACATGCCTTCATAAATACAAAAATGGAAATAAAGATGAGCCTTAAAGATGAAACAGACCGACAGCATTGTGTAAATAACTTTGCTTATTATGTTTCTACTGAGTGGACATGGGTTCAGTTGTCGTAACTGTCCTCTAGAGACGATGTAAGGTAGTTTCCAGGAGACAGAGAAAGTGAAAACGGTTACCAGTCCTCAGTGCTCAATGACGTCCCTCATCTAAAAAGCACAGTTTATAACCTCTGCTGTAATGATCCCTCCAGGGTCATTCAAATTAGAGACCTGCAGGAGGGTAAATGAGAATGAATCGAGATATAATCCAAAACAGTGCCGACTTCATCAGTCGGACGCTGGCGATATATCTCCTTTAAAAGTTCTTTATGTGGAAAAGAGGAAGCCATCCAATGACAAACCTATTATCTGTCACTGCTCAAGGTTAAAGCGAGTAGATCCATAGAAATCAGAATTGGAAAAGAGGACATTTCTACATGAGCCTGACTATTTTATCATATCTGAAATGGTTATAGATGATCAGTGTCATTATGAATGATGAGCTCCCACTCTCCTTATTCAAAATGCAAGTGAGAGGTGAGAATGACTTTCATTGCCTCTGCAGATAGCATCTTCCTGTAGCTGGCACATGTAGATGAGCCGGGCAGAGACTCTTAGGTAATAGAGTGACCTGCAGCCAAGTTCATCGCAGTCTGTTACAGTCTCTAGAGTAAGGAACAAAGTAAGTTATATAATGACTGCACTGTGCTGGAGGCCGGCAAATTAATCAGGAAATTTGCAGTTGTTGTTGACAGATACTTTTGTTTAATCACTAATATTTGCTCTGAAAACACTAAGAACTGTTTACACACAGCAGTGTTATTTGCTGGAATTGTGCTCAGCCAGACAGGAATGTGAACCGTGAAATATTACACTTTTAAAGAAACTGATCACTGGATTTATCACTTGTTTCGTATCAAGCTATGCCCACATTTGAGAAGGTATTTTCAAGGTTTTTCCCCCCTATTTTTGATCATAACCTCATCCACAGGGGTAAAGTTTTTAAAGACATTTTGTCCACATGAAAACACATAAACTCACTGTTATTACTAATTGGTACCTCGTAATAATGTCTGTGATGTGCAACTTCTTTTGGCAATTTCTATGCAAAAGCATTTTGTTTGTTTGTTTTTGTTTTTTGTTTTTTTTCTTTTGTTTTCTATATCTATTCCAACCACAAGTCTAACTGTTGGTTTAACTTGTGGCTATATTAATCAATCAATCAATCTTTATTTGTATAGCACCAATTCATAACAAGTGTTATCTCATGACACTTTACAATAGAGCATAAAGCTCTTCATTTTATGGATACACATGTATGCATCAATACATATATACATATAAAATATACATATACATATATACAAACATATACATCCAACACCCAACATGAATCCATATAGCCAATCATGAATCCCTCCATCACGGCGGAAAGAAAAAACCTTCTGTTAAGCAGCAGGAAATCTTGAATGTGGATCCCAGTCTCATGATGAACAGCAAATCCACACAATGCTGCGTTGGATGTGAGGGCAAAGGAAGGAAGGTAAGAGGAGACAAGTGGACTAAAGTAAGAACTAAAGTTAGTGACAGATCCATGAACCAAAGACCTGCCGTCTGATTTATTAGAGGTTAGCCTCTTGAGATGTGACATCTCGTTTTCAGGAGGGTCCTCATTATTATTTTTAACTAGCAATAGCAGGTGTATTTTGTAAACATCTATGTGTTTATATCTCAATTTGAAACAAATGTGATAATCTTTATCAGTTTCTTTCATTCATTCATCGTCTACTTATCCAGGGCCAGGTCTGGCAGCAGGCCAAGCAGGTTAGCCCAGACTTCCCTCTCACCTGCCACAATTTCCAATTTCCAGTTCCTCCCGGGTGATACCAAAGCAGGATAGGTGTTGGTTTTCAGGATCAATGATGGTAACGTTATCATGGACCTATTGCTTATAGATGTTACAGCAGTATGTGAACTACTTTGGCGGAGTGTGCTCTCAGAGTGGTTTCAAGTTTCCACTTTTTGTATCCTGGATCTCATTCTTTCAGTAATTACCCAGAGCTCATTACCACAGGTGAGGGAATGGAGATGGTGCAGTAAACTTAGAGCTTTATCTTGCTGCTCAACTCCTTTATCACAGCATTTTTACCCTCACTTGTAAACAAAAACCTAAGGTACTTGAACTCCATCACTTGGGGCAATGGCTTAAATTCTGTTATCATAAAATTCTGTAGGTATTGCTGCTGGTTTCAACAACAGCTGTTTTCACCATGGGTCACCAGTCAACAGTTGTAATGCAATAATAGGGATGTAACAATATGAAAACTTTGTATCCCCGTTATGTGACCAAAATTATCACGGTTATCATTATTACCGTGGTATTGTTGCAGAGTGCTTAAAATGTTCAAAAAGTACTTTAACACAAAATTGAAATCATTTAACCCCTTTAATATTATAATTTTAACAGTTCTTTTTTGTCAATAAATGTGTCTAGAAATGCCCTTTGAGTACATTTTTTACCCTTTTTTCATTACAAATAAGAGTAAACAATTCTAGGAATTCTTTCTAGGAAATTCTAGCGTCCAGTGTCCATGTTATAGGTGGTCATATATTAGGCCATGTTACGGCAGTTTTAACCGTGCACATATTTTTCTTTCGCCCAGCTTCGTGTTTAGACAGGGTTGTTGTCTTCTATCACTTTCCCCTCACAACCTTGTAAAATCCAAAATTTAACCAGACTTAAGAGTCCGTTTCCAGAGGGAAACCGCCGCTGCTCTCAGAGGCCAAACAATGCAAACTGCATATGCGCACTTCCCATGAGTCTGCTTCATCCAGCAAGAGACTCAAAGTTCTGGCATTTCCAGGCAAAGAGCAGCATCACTGTGCGTTTTTGACGCATTTTGGTTATCAAACACGGTCATTTTCATAGGACACGGTAATGATTACCATGGGAAATTTTACAGAGGTTTACCATATTACCGGTAACCGTTACATCCCTATGCAATAATACCAGGTCTAAAATGTTGGCAAAATGTCAGACATTCAAAACCAGTGTGTTTTTTAATTTAACTTTTAAAATATTTGTTACATCCAGAATCATAATGTTTGTGATCTTGACTCTATACATCAACATTTGAAGAGGAATTAAAGTTGGCAGTTTCTTGCCTTTTGCCAGGTACACAGTTAGCATCAGTTCAGTTGTGGGTCAAGAACAAAGGCTGCATGTTTTTGTGTTACACTAGCCATGCTTACATTTACAACTTTTCTTCATACTGATTGCAATTTCCAGACTTTTGATGAGTACCTGCATCAAAAATGTAATCAGAATAAATAAATTTGGGCATGCACAGTCCCTATGGTCCAAACAGAGAAAGCTGATGGAGAAAATATTCCTTCCAATTAAGATATCTATCTATCTATCTATCTATCTATCTATCTATCTATCTATCTATCTATCTATCTATCTATCTATCTATCTATCTATCTATCTATCTATCTATCTATCTATCTATCTATCTATCTATCTATCTATCTATCTATCTATCTATCTTTATATCTTTATATATATAAATTAAATGTTTTCTGGTGGGTATTAATTAAATATGAAAATGCATTGTGGCAACAGGTCATATGAACTTTTTGAATATGATGAGATAACTTGTGATTTTACTAGTTAGTGTATGTCAGTAATGATTTCATCCCTATACCACTTATCCGTTTTGGAGTCACAGAGGCTGGAGCCTATCCCAGCTGACAGGGCACATCCAGCCAATTGCAGGGCCACATAGAGAGACATACAACCATTCACACTCAACTTAAGGGCAAATTAAGAGTCACCACTTACCATATCAGCATGTTTTTGGTGTGTGAGGAGGTCGGAGTGCCCAGAGAGAACCCGAGTAAGTTTATGGAGAACATGCAAACTCTTCACAGAAAGACCCTGACTAAATCGGGGATTGAACCAACAACCTTTTAGCTGTTAGCAGTCCAACACAGTTGATAAACTGTCTGAAATTCTTGTGCTTCAGAAGTAGAGTTTGAAAACTTCCACCAGTGCTCTTATGTAGTTTAAGTTTGTTCTCGGTTCATCTTTGATGTAGTGTTTAAATAAAACTGCTGATGCTTTAGTGTGAGTGAAAATAGTTTTGTATCACAAGGTTAAATTGCATAACACTAGAAATATTCACAGAAGAATTAGTTGGAGAACCACTTAGTATTCAGCGAGGCTAAATGCCTTTGTGTGTGTTAAATTAAGTGACACAATCCTGCATATTGATGTCTCATAGAGATGTTTTACGGTCCTTTTATTTCATTAGGGTATTTTATCTCTAAAGCAGTAATAAGAGAAAAAGAGGTGATGACATTCAGCTGTTCTCTCCTATATATCCATGTGTATGGTGTTGAACAGTGAGGATAAAGAAGGCAGAGAGTTATTTGTAGATTTCTAACCTTGCCAGTCTCGCTGCCATCAAACCATTTATCTTCCTTTTTTGTTGTTCAGTGCTCATTAGTCTTGATTTAATTTTCTCCCTCTGTGCTGACTCGAAAAAGGCATCCAATTATGTGTCGGTCCGAGTTCCACTCGCCTTAAACTCTCTGAGCCAGAGACGACTGTTGGAGTTAAATAGAAGCGCACTGACAAACATAGGTTAATTGATAGGAAGAATAATTTCAAAGCTGTCAGTTCTGAGTGTGGGAGGATTTTAGAAAGGCTTACTGGTCTGAGTTTGAGTGAAAACCCTGTGATCACTCACAGTGTGGAGGTGCTGGGTCTGAAAGAGGACACTGTGTGGAGTTTGTCATCCTCTGATATGCAGGCTTTTCAGGGCTTTAGCTTTTTAATATCTTAAACATGCAGACTTTAAATTTCCATCATTTTTACCAGCGTGAGCACAAGAGGGTTTTTTTTGTCTCAAGAGTCAGCTATGTGATTGATGGGGTAACGTGGTGACACGTCAATGATGAACTCATCTCACAGTATGCCAGCTAGGACCAGCTCAAGCATCTTGTGCCCCAAGAAATCAACAGGTTGATTGATGGTTGTCTAGAATAAATATCTACTTTCATGTTCTTCCATATTGTGATGGCATGAAGCACATAGTGTAGGCCCTGTTTGTTTTTTTTATCATCTGTGTTTGTATATGTTGCACAAGTTAACTATAGCCATATTTTAAAGATGAGTACACTGTAAAATCCAATTAGTTATCATTACTTAAAAAAAGCATGCAAACCGGTTGCACTTAAAAAAACAAGTGCAGAGAACTAGTTAATTTTAGTTGTCCTAACTAGCACTTACTTTGTAGAGTACACTTACAAATGAGTTTAAGCAACTAAAACAATCAAGTAGAGCGTACTTGATATCTTGCAAACTTCAGGCCCTTGTCCACCCTGGGAATTGAACCAGATACCTTCTTACTGTGAGGTACATGCACTACCTGCTGCGCCACCATGCCACCATGCAAACTTAACTCCAAAAATCTGAGTGGTTCAAAAATCACACGAGCGAGCTTAACTATTGCGAGTGAGTTTAACTAAAAAAAAAGTAATCTTCACTTAAAAAAAATAAGTATTTTGCATTTATTTTGCATTTTTACACATGCAACTGATTGTTACTTAATAAATACTAGTCATAAAGGCATATTTTTGTTAACTTAGTAAAGTTAACTCATGTTTGCAAGTCAAGACAGCTATTGGATTTTTTCAGTGTGAGACTATGTTTACTACTTATTGTTGCAAGTGAGCTTAACTATAAAAAAAGTAATCTTTACTTGAAAAAGTAACTTTTTGCATTTTTACACATGCAAGTGATTGTTATTTAATAAATACTAGTCATAAAGGCATATTTTTGTTAACTTAGTAAAGTTAACTCATGTTTGCAAGTCAAGGCAGCTATTGGATTTTACAGTGTACAATGAATCAAATTACTCCTCCATACAATCATAACCAGTGCTGTACTATTAGCATGCTGTACGAAACATCTCTAAACTGTGGTTTAGCATGTTAAATTGAATATACTGATGTGTGCTGACAGAATCCATTAACAAGTCTACTTTCACTGTACTGCTAAGTCAGCCGCAGCTGAAAATACATTTCTTAAACTCACAGTTGAGTGCAGAAAGCTCTGGATGTGGAAAAATTGAGAAACCTGCAGCATCCCTCCAAGTCTTACAATAAAATGCGTCTGAATATTATTTAATGTACTGCCTATAGTTTTGCCTGTATTTCATGAGTGCTTTAATATGTGTTCCAAATTCTCTTTGCAAAAAACATTGGAGCGACACAAGCAATGACTTATAAGCATACATGAGAGAATTGAAATGTTTAATTGAGAAGTTTGTTTTTGAGTCATTACCACTTTAACTTTAAGGGACAGAACAGATAAACTGAGGAAATGAATGCCATTATTATCCAAACATGCTGAGAAATATGATTACTGTATGATTTATTTCCTCACAAGAATGTTAGATTTCATCTTCAGTTTTCCTGCAAACACGTTTCTGCTGTTAGAGACGAGATGGATGAACCATATTCTTGGAGCAACTTTAATGACCCTCTTATTAGAATACTAATGATAGCGAACACGTTCAGCGTATAGACACGCTTGGTGATTGAGGAAGAATCAGATGTTTTCCACTGTTTGATTTCATGGTGCTTTATTTGTCCTGACAACAGATGAGTCATACACTAAACAATAGGCCGAGCGACATGTCGGTGAATGGGAAGCATTAATTATGCCAATCAGAATCCAATTGTCCAAGATGAGAACTGGTATTATTAAATTTACATACAATGTTCTCACCAAAGCCTGCAAACTTATTATTAGATTACTTTATCCTCTGACGCCACACTTTCTGTGTACAGGAAATGAAAATTACACAATTAAGACAGTCTCAATAATAAGATAAAAGCTCGATTAGGAGGTAACGGTCTTTGCAATGACACGGTTGATCCTGTCCAATCAGAGTGCATTTCCTCTGAGGTTAGCAGGAGCAGCTCTGTAAACAGTTTTCAGGGATGCACAGCCACGCTTGTGTGCATTCGGTCCCACAGAAAACATTTTTTTTCCTCCCAGTTGGTCCAGACTTGCCAAAAGGAATGACTTTGATGTCACTGACAATGTCAGAAGCTTGAATGGAATGATACCCATAGATATCTTTATTCATACGCAATACGTTTAGCGATCAGAAAGTGACAGGACAACGGGGCCAGCGGGCTGTGGCCTAATCAGCCGAGCGGAAAAGTCATTCTTCTCCATTGCATCCATCGCCTGCAGATTAAGCTTCCACCCAGGAGTCATGTTTTAAGATTTATTCAACTGCATGGAGAGTGTGTAGAGGGTTTATACCGATTGACAGCACATCAGAGCCATGACTCTGGAAAGGTGATGACTTCCAGTGGGGACAAGTAGACTGCCATCTGTCTACTCCACAGAGGCAGTATTTCCAAATTTATGTCAGATATAAGCTGCCAACATTCAAGATGATTTGGTCATTAGAGCCTAAATCATTAATTTTTAGTTGTAATTTATCCCAAGTCTGTCCTCACAAGAATAACAACATCCATTCTTGAGGCAACAGCCCAAAAAGAACATATGTCTACAACACGTTTAAAAGTCCTCAAAGGATTTTGAGTCATGAACATTTAGAGTAAAAGATGGAGAGATGATAGATAGGGGGACTGTCTATGAAATGTGTTGCTTTAACATATGAAGTATTATAATCAGTCAATTCATCATTAATTAAAACTAGAAAAGCACTCGGAGTGCGCAGACCTCTGCCAACGCCACAGTCCTCATCCATATTGTGATTTTCACCATAAATGTTAGTCCTACCTTTATTTCATCTAAATATTTAGATTCCTTGACCATGAAAACATACCATTAGCAATTGGATTTATAATGATATCTATTTGAGTTCAGTAGTTATACACAAAAATAACATATTTTTTGTCATGGTGTATCCAGACGCTGATTCGGATCAACACCAAAATCGAATCATTTCTTCCTTTTCCCATGCTGAACATTTCCTGAAAATTTCATCAAAATCCATCCATAACTTTTTGAGTTATTTTGTTCACAGACAGACAAACAGACTCTCCTGAAAACATAACCTGCTTGGCGGAGGTAATGATTCCTCTCAACCAGTTACTCAAGTTATTAAATCCAAATTGATATTTCCACAGCTAGGAATAAGTGTGTAATTCAACGTTTCTGAGCCTTTCTTTGAGATCCAAAAATGACTGTTTTACAAACCCTATTTCCAGTGGAGTCAGGACCTTGTGTAAATCATGAATATAAACAGAATACAATGATTTGCAAATGCTTATCACCCTATGTTTATTTTAATACACTGCTAAGAATAGATATGTAATATTTTAACTGATCTGTTTTTTCAAAAACGTTCACTCTTTTGGAATTTGAAGTCTGCAGCATGTTCCAAAAACATTGGGACAGGGGCAAGTTCACCATCGTGTTAAAACACCTTTCCATTTAACAACGCTCTATAACATTTGGGAACTGAGGACACTAATTGTCGAAGCTTTTGTAGGTTGAATACTTTTGCAGTCTTACTTGATATAGAACTTCATCTGTTGTAATTTGCACTTTGTAGTGCACCACACATTTTCATTGAGAGATGGGTTTTCATGGACAAGCCAGTAGCCCAGTAGCTTTGCACTGTCTTGGTGAAAGTAGCAGGTATGTCCCTGAAAAAGGTTGCTTGGATGGCAGCATTTGTTGCTCTAAGACCTATAAGTGCCTTTCTGCCTTAATGCCTTTCCAGTTGTGGGATTTACCCACAGAAATTGACACACCTTCATACCATCACAAATTCTGCCTTTTGAACATTGAGCTAATAACAGTCTGGAAGATCCTTTTCCTCTTTAGCCTGAAGGACACAACGTCAATGATTTCCAAAAACAATTTGAAATGTGAACTCGTCAGACCACAGCACACTTCCACTTTGTGCCAGTCCCTCTCAGCCTGGCTGTATTTGTGGGTGTTGTTGAAATAAGGCTTCTGCTTTACATGGAAGAGTTGTAACTTTCCCATGTATAGTGACAAACTGTGTTAGTTGAAGAAGTTGAAGTGTTCCTGAGTCCTTTACAGAGTGATACAGTTGTTCCTTATTACAGTGTTACCTGAGGGATCAAGGTCACAGGCATTCAATGTTGGGCTTTAGCCTTGTCACTTACATGCAGAGATTTCAGAACTCTCTGAATCTTTTGATGACAGTATGGACTGTAGACGATGATGAAAACCAAAAATTCTCCACAGCAGATGATCACAGGACTCAGCAGCATGGACTGATTCAAAAAGTCTTTTCATCCCAGAATTTAGTCCAATTCGTTCAAGCAGAACGTTTTATCCTTTCTAAAACTTCTCCCTACCTTCTGACATCACTGACAGTTTCTCAAGGGAAACTCCTGCAGATGTTATATTTTTAAAAGTTACTGTGCTATATGATGTCCCTATGTGGTCTGCTTTAGACAGCAACAAGAGTTGAAAATCCCTCCTCTGTGTGCAGTTTATGTACTCTCATATCACAAGGCCCGTCACACATTGGTAAACATGCTAATCTGTAAATTTACACAGCATATTTAATCTCTGCTATTATTGGTTCTGCAAAACCCAAAACCAGTGAAGTTGGCACGTTGTGTAAATCGTAAATAAAAACAGAATACAATGATTTGCAAATCCCTTTCAACCTATATTCAATTGAATACACAGCAAAGACAAGATACTTAATGTTCAAACTGGTAAACTTTGTAATTTTTTGCAAATATTAGCTCATTTGGAATTTGATGCCTGCAACATGTTTCAAAAAAGCTGGCACAAGTGGCAAAAAAGACTGAGAAAGTTGAGGAATGCTCATCAAACACTTATTTGGAACATCCCACAGGTGAACAGGCTAAATGGGAACAGGTGGGTGCCATGATTGGGTATAAAAGCAGCTTCCCTGAAATGCACAGTCATTCACAAACAAGGATGGGGCGAGGGTCACCACTTTGTGAACAAATGAGTGAGCAAATTGTCGAACTGTTTAAGAAACACATTTCTCAATGAGCTATTGCAAGAAATTTAAGGATTTCATCATCTACGGTCCGTAATATCATCAGAAGGTTCAGAGAATCTGGAGAAATTACTGCACGTAAGCTGCAAGGCCGAAAACCAACATTGACTGTCCGTGACCTTCGCTCCCTCAGGTGGTACTGCATCAAAATCCGGCATCACTGTGTAAAGGATATCACCACATGGGCTCAGGAACACTTCAGACAACCACTGTCAGTAACTACAGTTCGTCGCTACATCTGTAAGTGATGATTATTTACAAAAGAAAATAAAGTTTCTAAGTCCGAACATTAAATATCTTGTCTTTGCAGTGAATTCAGTTGAATATAAGTTGAAAAGGATTTGCAAGTCATTGTATCCTGTTTTTATTTACGATTTACACAACGTGCCAACTTCACTGGTTTTGGGTTTCGCATATCACCTGCGTTACCTGGAAACACATCCTTTTAGAACTTAAGCTACATGCTGCAGCTTCAAAAGCAGCTTTTATATTCACCTCCTCACCATTAGAAAGACCTCTGCTATTCTAACTTGTAATGAAGCAATTTAGTGTATGCCTGAGGACTTGGAATGCTCTGATGGAGATCTACAACCCCTTAAGGTGAATCATTGAATGAGCACTCTTTTACCCTTACACCAAAGATTACCTCCATTATCTCAGCCAGACGTCTACTGTCCAATATCAATTTAAGGTCACTGCATCAGGGAGTAAACACAACAGGTCTGTTAAAGATTCTCCCAGAGACTCACAGCATCAACATAACAAATACAGCTATAATTGCAGTAGCACATTGAATGTCTTCATCCAGCAAAAAGTTAAATTTTAGATCAAATTAAGGAGAAACTCTTTCGTTAAGTGAGGAGCAGATGGGTACAAATAACCTTCCAGTAGGACCCTCATTATCCAATCATGGGGATACAAATCTGTCCAAAATCTATTGTTCAATAATACTTCCACCACCAAGTGAATCCCAGTTTTCAAACTTAACTTTTTTACATGTGTACCACAGCTGCTTTCAGAGCCAACTGGATATGACAGACCTGTAGTTTTTGCACCATACTGATTTGTCACAGAGGGCTGACTCTTTCCATTATCTTTGTCCTGCATTCTTCTGACAATAACATGCCAGTAGCAGAAGTAACTATGATTGCAAAGGAGGGTCAATCATGATGTTCCAGGGCTGCTGTTTCACAGTGACAAAAGTGATGGACCTGTAAGACAGGCCCACTAACAAGGAGAGTGGCAGAATAGCAGGAACACAATGATTATAGAGTAAAAATCTGAACAACACTAAAGGTAGCCAGACATGCAGAGAGTGAGAGGTTGATCCAGTCGACAGTTGCAGAAGGTGAGACAGAAGGGGGAAAGACACAGTGTTTGGAACTCATGCCTTACCTCAGCTAATCATCCTGAGCCACCTGCTCATGCAGACCTGTGAAAAACACTTCAAATGAACTACAAGGAACTGCAAACATGGTGGATTCAGATAGTTACCTACCTTATGCATGGAACAAATCCACTGTACTTTCTTGGCATCATGCTGTCATCGTCAGCCAATCTGAGCCAATTATTCCTGTACAGTCGACATGTGATGAACAGAGTTTTTTTGGGTTGTCCATAAGTACATTTAGACCATTTTTGTGAACACTATCTCAAAAAACCTTTGGACTTTTTCATCAGGCTTTCTCTATGTTCACCCGAAATAGCTCCACCAAGGAGGTCATGTTTGTGCTGTCATTTGTTAGTTTTTTGTTTTATTGTTTTTTTTCATTTGTGAACAGAATATTTCACAAAGAAATGAACTGATTCGGATGATCTTTTGGGAATGTTAGTCATAGCACAAGAATAAGTGATTCTATTCTGGTGGTTATCTGAATCTGAATGCACAGCCAGGAATTTTAACAAGGACTTCTTAACATTACATGTCTGTATTGCTTGTAAGTCTGTTACTGATCAGAAGATATTCCTGACATTTTAAGGGTGATCCAAATCCAAATGCATATTTAGGATTTTAAAAAGTATTTCTTAACATTGCTGGGTAGGACAATTTTCCACATTTTTGCCAATAACTCAATAACTTCTGATCCGATTCTGATGGAATTTTCTTGGAATGTTGGTCATGGCAGAAGAAAGAAGTGATACAGCTCTGGTGTTGATTCAAAGCCAAATGCAGATCCAGGAGTTTTTCCAGTTTTTTAAGGAATTTTTAACATTGCCAGAGGGGGACAGTTTTCCTATTTTTTGCCAGTACTTGATAAACAGATTCTTTTGAAATTTTTTAAGGAATGTTGATAATGGCACAACAAAGAACTATCACCCACCCAAGTCAGTGTTATGCTGCATTCACACCGCAAACGACCCAGCTACCGCTGATTGGCTGTTGCCGCACAGCCACACACGACATCGCCTGAATAGATAAACTTTTTTTAACTTTGACATTGCGCGACGAGTGAAGTGATCGTCTTGTACACGGCTGTCGCATCGCAGGAGGGTTGGCCCCGCCCCATCGCGGCTGTACATTGACTTTGAATGGAGATTGATCGCCGAAGTAGTAAAAGTAGCGTCCAGTGTGAACGCACGTTTAAAGAGAACTTGGTGGAGGTTTGTGATTCCTGGCGCACCTCTAGTTTTAGGTTAAACTGCTTAGATTTTGGGTCGCAAATGTCACAGGTCAAGGTTTTTTGCCTCTTTGTCCATTCCTTGTGTTGGAATTCAATGTCTAAAGAAATGATTTGAGGAATCCTCTTCCAAGTTGACACAAATACCTGTTGAATTAAAGGAAGACAATTAGATATAGAATAGACTTTGGAGGTACAAGCTAAAAATGACTGTGTGAGCAATATTTCAAAAAAAGCATAAAAAGATTTTGGCAAATAATATACAAACCTACACCAAAACTCAAAGTGAGAGTTTGGAATTTTGAATTGGCCTTGTCAGCATTAGCTTGAACACAAGCCACAGTGAGGGAGATCAGCTCTGCATCTGCACAGCAGTGGTCGACACGGAAGTTTAGTCTGTGTATTGCTGCAAAAAAGGCCAACATTGTAGTGTTATTTAAAGACTTATTAGTAAAACAAGACACAACCACAGAGTAGGGTGACTGCAAGCTCTAGCAATACATTCTTGCTTTTCTATGACCAAACTGCTTTGTTTTGGTGGTATTTCAGTACAGGATACACCTGCTGTTATGGCTAATGGGCCAGAAGTTAAGATCTATAGCTCCTGAAGAAGTTATGAACAGGCAGTTTATGAGCAAATAAGCAATTGGCCACAACTCCAACTTTCTTAGGTCTGCTTTAAATCTCTCTTGAAAGGCAGTATTATTTAATCTTATCATGTAAAGTAGAGGTTTTCAAGAGTTTTCTTTTGCCTAAGCCCACCAAAGATCAAGCCAAAATCTCAAGGCACACCATACTCATGTTTATACAAAATAACCTCTTGATCATGACATTCAAATAAAAGGAAAGCCTTCTCCCATCATTCACATTAAATAAGCAGCTCTTTGAACGAAATCTTTCATGGCCATTATGTCATATTTCAGATAATAGACTCCTCTTTGGAGAGTCCAGGTTTAGTGTTTCAGGGCTACTGGGTCCTGCGTGCTGCTTCTTAAAACCACCACAAATTTTACATGCAAAGCAAATCTGCAAGGAGTGACGAGGTCATTGTCTGGATGTCAAACTCAGACTTTCCTGCAATGAATGGTTCAGGCAAATTCAAACATGAGTTGCCGAACTGAATACACCCAAAGAGAGGTGCATCAGCTTGACCCAGGAACACATTCATGACTCACCAAACACAGCTCTGCAACCCACTTATGCATCCCAAACCAGCACTTCAGAACCACTGGTATAGATTATAATTATCTCAAAATTTATTCTTGCTCCAAGTGTTTGCCACTGCGGGAATGTTCCCACTGAAAACATCTGGGGTGAGACAGAAACATTATTAGGTAATTGGTTTAGACAACCAGAACATGCAAATTACATTGCATTGTTTCACTGAGCCAACAGAAATGCCTTCAGGCGCTGCTACAGAGTAGTGTGAAATTCAACATCACTTAAAGCTTATCTGTACCACGCTTAGCATTTCAACACAGATAACCTCCGCTCTGATTGCTTACCTTAGTTTGCAGTTGGTTATCCTTGGCGTGTCGATATAAAGGTACAGTAATTGGATAAAGTGGATTGAAATTAATGTACTCCAACAAAAACAATCTGCAGGCATGCAGGTGCCTTCCTTCAGGATTAATAGTGTTATTACAGCCGAGACTCGGCACAATCAGCAACAGCCAAATAAGCCTCCTTTTTACTCAGCCCACTATATCACACCTGATATTTCAAATGCATCAGGGGCAAGTGGGAGTAAACAGATAAATGTATTTTTCTACCTTAATTCTTGTGTTGTCTGTGATGCGAGGCGTCACGCTCAATACTCCTCAGAGGGATAGATGAAGCTGTTTTGAATAAGAGCTTTTTTATCTTAAGTGGATGGATCCCTCCATGTTCAAATGGAATTCTAGAAGAGGACTATAAACGTGATTGAACAAAAGATACTTCCAAATGTTTCTCTAGTCTTTTATTGAGCCAAAGCTCCTCTTTTTAGTGCAGCATAACTGAAGTCTGCTGGTGTAAAGTGCTGCTTACTTTATGTCTGCAATATTGTTGTAGTAGCAGCGGCTTTTGTCAGCACTTTTTATTCACCTGACAGGCTAAAATAGAGCTTTTTGGATATACAAATTGTCATCTCACTTTGAAAAAATGCTGAAGACACTTTATTTTATGACGTGTTTTATTGCATATTGGAGAGTAAAAGCATTTTTGTGCCATGTCAGCCCACTATTGATACAAAGCAAGCAGCACAAAAATCAGACGGGATGATAAAGGCTGAAATGCTGATCGGTAGTGGTTAGTGGAACTGGCCCAGGTGTGGATCAGGACCGAAAGCACACGGGAACTGACAGTTTCGCTTGTGCTGGATTCTGCATATTTCAACAATGATGAGCCTACCTGGGGCTGAGGTGTGTAAAAATGTAATCTGCTGTTTTTTCAGATTACGCTATGAATAAAATGATTACAGTTTCTCTGTGGTGAAGTAAAACAAAACATTGACAAATGATTATTCATAACATGGCAGCAATATAGCTTACCTGAAACACCAGATGAACTATTCAGCATATTTCATTAGTCCATCTGGGAAACAGCCCATGGAAGATGGGTCCGTCAATCACATTCATTCGAGGCCAGTCAGATAATGTAGTGGGTGAGCGCTACTGCAATGCTGTCAAGGACAAAACATAAGTTTGTAAAACAAACTGTCACCAAAACATGTAGGGAGTGCAGTATCCTTACTATCAAGAAGTTTGTTGTGTTATTGTTTTTTTTTTCAAAATAGAAATGTGGTCCAGATTTGTTAAAATGAATGCTTCAGCATTTAGCATCCATGCCAATGTCTGTACAAGCAGTCACTGCCTGCTGTCATCTCTGTTGTAGCTCCCATCTAACTGCTCTAAAGGACACTTAAGAGTCATCCCAATCTATGAGCAGCTCAAAATTGTTTTATATCTGACCTTGGCGAGATGGATCTGCCTGATTGGACATTACGTCAACCTGATCCATCTGCACTGCAAGGTTTCAATATATCACCAAAAACCTTTCGCCACATCTCTTCTTGAATGAAATGTGCAGCCATTATCAGTTGCCATCTCATGATGATAGAAAAGCTTGTCCATCTCTCAAGAGTCTGGTGCAGCCAGCTAAATGGTAACCTGGTCTCCTGAGCAATGTTGAGGTTTCAGAAAGGAACATTTTAGTAAACTAATAAGTTACATTTCAAGGCATAAAAAAATTAGGGTCATAGCATGCAGAGAAATTCACTTGTGTTACTAAAAATAGCATTACTCGTTGCCAAATTACATTCTCTGGTGGATTGTGGGAGCATTTTTGTTTTCTGAGTCAGATAGCCTTTCAGTGTTTTACTCATCTTGTCAATCAAGCGATGCAGTAGCACCTCAACAAGCAACATTTCCCTCTGCAAAAGGAGAGTGAAACATTGCATAGTGGAGAAGCAGAGCATTATGCCACAGTCTAAAAACATATTTAAGGGTGTGTAAACAATACAAGCACACATGCTGAGGTGTATTCGTTGTGGACAGTGTACTCAGGCATAATGGTGACACCACTGTCCAATAAGTGATATTTCTAAAGTCTGTGCTGCAGCCAAACACAGTGACATGTGAGCTGGCACACACATGCAGGTGATTCACAAAAGAAATAGCAAAGACAACACTGGTCCAATAAACCATCCCCAGTGCAGTCTGTAATCACTCGTGGTTTGTATCTGCAAGAATATGTGGATTCAATATGTATCACCATATATGGTTGAAGGTATGATATGCAGTGATATATCACAATACTGTAAACACTGTTGTACATCACAGTTATTTTTCACTTATTTTTTTATACACTGTTAAGAACCCACAATATTGTATACAAAAAAGCTTCTTATCAGGGTTTCCTATCTGTAAGCATGGTTGCTACAACTAGGTTAATCTTTGTTGTCTGTTCAGCTGTGCACCTTCACTAGTGTCACTTTTCAATTTGATTACAATTATGAAGTTAACAATTTAGTTTGCTTCAAACAAATTAAAATTAATTTAATTTGTTAAAATTAATTTAACAAATTAAATTAATTTGTTTTGATTTTGTCTATGAAAGAACTATTACAGTGCACCTATGTTAAGTGAACAGCTTACTAAACCTGATAGAGTTATCACAGTTAAAACCATTTTTAATTTAAATTTAATCATTTCCTGCATGACAGTTTCCTCATATGGGAATAAGGTTATCTCAGTGGCTGACCAACATGTTTAATGAAAATGTATTTAAAGGATTTAGAAGGTCAGTAAAGTTTATGGACATATAACCTCACAAGAGCAGACATTACAAAGCACTGCTCGATAGCATACGTATTTAATGACAAACCAGAGGGATGCAACAGAAAGGAAGTTTCTTTTTAGTAAAAGTAGATATACAAATGATAAGTCAAAAAATAGACCAGTCTAACTAAATACATTATCAAAGATTGGTTCCAATAAGGCAGTTGGACAGCAGTTGGCAGCATGTACTACAGATCTACAACAAACTTAGAAAAGACAACTACCTAACTCCTTGCACAGATGATATAATTTTACTCAGAATATGTAAATAGTGATTAGTCTCTGAGAAATACCAATATGTAATTGCAATGTATTCACTTTCACAAGAAATCAGAATGATGGCAGTCATTTTAAATATTTAAAGTAAACAGCTGTTATTTTATAAAGATAATCTTTCAAACATTCCTGATGAGCTGGACTTGCAGCACTGATTGCTGCCTCTGATGCTCTAATGGCAGTAAATAGATGGCGGTTAAAGCAGATTAGTTTGTAAACCTAATCGGAAGAATTCCTCATGAATGGACATCCATATGATGGCTTATTAACTAGGAGGACATGTTACTCCCATACTGTAATGAATCATTAATGAATGTTACCCAGACACTTAAATGTTTGTTAAGATGATTAGTAAAATATTTGACAGCACTGATTTCTCTGAATTAGAAAATTTCATAACTAATGATCCATGGCTTGTTCTCCTTCGTTGGAACATCTTGTACAAACCTCAGCTGCAGCCACTGCTCCATCCACAGCTGGAAAGAAGGGGAACATTATAATTTGCCATTTAAATACAGTGGGGAGAGCGAGGAAGTCCTAATTGCTTTGTGAGATTACCCCTCTGAAGCACATCGGGAGAAGACGGATCGGCGGCCTGATAGGGTCCAAAGGTGTAATGACAGGTGCTGTTGACTGAGCTCAGCAAGTCCCCTATCCCATTCACATTATCAGCCCATCAAGATAGGGAAGCAATTTCCCAGCCTTTCATTTCATAAGCTATGCATATCAATGCTCCATTAATCAAAAGATAAAGTTCCTAAATGTTCCCTAAAACACATCCTTCTGCTGTCCTTTCAGGTGCTGTACACTCTCTGGATTATCTTAAGGAACTCTGCCCTTATTGAATTCACCTGACACCGCCTGAGTAAGGCACCAATAGGTGAGACAAGGGGTGTGTTTTTGCTTCTTTTTTTTTTTTTTGACTGATTCTGTGTTTTTCTCTTGCCCAAAAACTTTGTCCATCTGAGATCACGAACTAAAGCCTAACACACCCTATACTATATTTTTTTTATTTTACTTTTATTGTAAATGTAATAGACCACATGTGAAGATAAGTGTGTACACATGATGGCTGCCACACATCAAGACAATCTGATGAACAAGTCCACAATCATCAACATCCAAATAATTTTAGAGACTGCACAGACACAAACATGGCGGTTCATTCAGTAGTTGATGGGTCATTTCTTCCTCAAAGGTGCAGAAATAGGGAAATAAGTTTGGTGTGATAGTTCAACTTGCAACTGTGCAATCTTGTGCCTTTAGTTACAGGGACACACCAACTTTTTTTATGTTTTCATGTCTTGCCTCACCCCAAGTCCATGACAAAACAGATAGACACCATTCCGTCAGAGAGAAGGAGATGGACAAAGACTGGCTACTTAGCTTAGCTCAAACACTAGGAGTCAATGGGTAGCGTGAGCCTGTGTAAACCACTGTGGATATACCTGTAGTGGTTTGCACATGCACTCTTGAGCTCTATTTCTATGTGTTTCTTTCAAAAACACAGGACCGTTTAGAGTTGCTGAAGAGTTTATATGATGACTGTAGGCAGAGGCAGGTAAACACTACCCATTGACTCCTAGTGTTTGAGCTAAGCTAATTAGCTGTCGGCGAGCTCTGCCCCTCTTCCCTGTAACTGCACTCACAGTCAAAAGAATGGTGTCTAGCTGCTTGTCATGGACTTGAGAGTGAAGAAAGACATGAAAACAAAATAAAGTTTTGGCATATTCCTTCAGCACCATTGTTGATGGTCTGTGGGTGTGCTTTAAGACATTAAAGGAGACATATCATGCTTGTTTCTCCTTTTCACTATGCCAGACTAGGATGCCTGTAAAGCATTTCTGCCCTCAGTACAAGTCATTTAGTTCCTTCATTGCCCCACAGTTGCGTTCTCAAAATCCTCATTTTAGGCCGTTATCAAGCTCTCGTTGAAACACTCGGTCTCAAGGCTGACTTAAAGTGACCTCGCAACGTCTCAGCCCTTTGTGCTCTGATTGGTCAGGTCTATCGTGGGTAGAGCCAGCCTGTCCTTCTTCTACTGTATTTTCCGGCAGGCTCAATGCAGCGACCGTGTATTGAGTCCCCCTACAGGCCAGAGCTGGTAATGAGTGGGTGTGAGCCAGGGACATATATACCCCTGCTGGTGGATGTGTTCCTCGGTGACGGTTTTGTGGCTAACGGACATCACAGAGGAGGAAGTGTTTTATCAGATTACTCCAATAAAAAGAAAGGTACCTCGTGTCGTCACGACGTTTGAAATCTCGCGGACATCTCGCAATGACCTATTTTCAGAGGAATCAAATCTCGTTCTAGGATATCAGAAAAAATACAATATCTAATTTTTTGAAAATTTAGGGGGGGGGTAAGGTCTTGTTTTCAAATTTATTATATTATATGTAAGTATTAAATCATACATCAGCATGATATGTCTCCTTTAATTAATAAAGTGCTTCACAATGAAGCTCTGAAGGGTACACACTGGTTTTGCTGGTGCTCTAACTAAAACATCTATCAGCGCAGTAAGCCTGAAATTAGCACACAGTTTAGGGATGAGCATTGCAAATAATTTCAGACTATAAATGCTGGAGTACGTGGGAAGTTTTCTTGCTTAAATTAGAAATATATTTACTATCTCAGACTTTGCAAATTCCAATCAAGAAGTTGTAATGAATTTACTTCTATTATCTTGCAATCTGCATAAGAATATTTAGCTGCTAAATTTCACTCATTAATTATTCCCTAATTTGAACTCCCTGTGAATGATCAGCAGAGAGTGAACAGTGAAGAAGCTCAGAGATGAAGATTGACAGATAATAGAAACAGCACATTAAGAAAAATCCTCACATTCTTCATTCTTCGCTGACTGTAAAAAATGATCAGGCTTGGGGAAAAGTGCTCTGGTTGGGAAGAAAGAGATGGAATAGTGTCCCTTGTCTATTTCACGGCTGGATAGCGTGACAGGTAACTAGTGAATGGTATGATTGATTGCCACTTTGTTAAACAAAGCAATTAAGAAGGAGAGTTGAGGAGTTGTTGCTGTGGAACGCAGGCCCGCTTAAACAACAGCAACCACTGGAAAATCCTGAAACAGGCCCTAATTATAATGGATTATGGGAGAAAGTGTCGCAACCACTCTGACATCATTGGTTACCTGCATGCATACTGTAGAAAATCTATGCATGTAGATTCTGTAAATAATCTGACAAAGTGACCAAAATTTTGTTAATGTCTGAGGAATTTTAAAGTATAATGATAATCACATGATTCAAAAAAAAAATTAGCCTGAGAGAAAGGATTAGAAATGTAGTGCTAAAAAGAATCTAGCATTCAGGACATGTAACTTACCTCACCAGCTATCTTACTTGATTCACTTCTGATCCCTTTGCCTTCAAAATGCATCAATTCTTCATTGCATTCATTAAACATGGTGTTAGAAACATTCATCAAGAGGTTTTAGTCCATATTGACATGATAGCATTACAAATTTGCAGCAGCTCTGTCAGCCACATGCATGATGCAAATATCTCATTCCACCACATCCCAATTGGGATCTATTGGATTAAGATCTGGTGACTGCGGAGATCACAGGAGAGCAGTGAATTCAGTGTCATGTTCAAGAAACCAGTTTGAAATTTTTTGAGCTTTGTGACGTGGAGGTCATAAAGAGATGGTCATGGTCATCAACGCTACTCATAGGCAAGCTAACACTACACAATTATGTCGTAGGGGATTTCTTATGCTGCTTTCACACCGCAAGCGACCCAGCTACCAAAATCGCATCGCCCACTGAAGTATTGTCGTGCGTCCATAAATACCTCATTTTGGTCACTGTTGCCGTCGGCCATCGCTCGGTGACGTCACTTCCCCTCGAGTTTTACCGCAATCATATCATATATCATATAGTAGGATGTATAAGCGGACAGTATTCCATCTGTATCCTCTTCATTCATTTATCAACCACATAGCACTGCAGCCGAGGCCCTGCAGCTGCTTTATCTGTGAGTTCCCTGCTGTCCATCTAGGCGGAACTAATGTCCTCACTGACTAATGTTTCTCACACGGACATGGATTGTTCCTTTGTAGTCCGGTTGAAAAACTGTCTGTCACGGGTATCGTCACATACGCAGACACCGCTGATTGGCTGTTGCTGCACAGCCACACACGACATCGCCTGAAAAGATCAGTTTTTTTTTAACTTTAACATTGCGCGACGAGTGAAGTGATCGTCTTGTATGCGACAAACGCATCACGGGAGGGTTAGCCGCGCCCCATCGCAGCTGTACATTGACTTTGCACGGAGAGTGATCGCCGAGGTAGTACAAGTAGCGTGCGGTGTGAACGCAGCATTAAACTTTCAACTATTGTCCATTCTAACTCAAGGTTTAAATTAGAAGCATATAAGGATACAACATAAAGATAAATGCCACCCAAAAATCTCAGAACAAATCATGCACCTACATCATCGACAAATAAGATGCCAACCAATCACGCCAACACAAAAACACTGCACCTCTTCTGGACACAGCAATCCTGTTCACGTCATTGTCATTGAAACTGCAGAGACTTATAAACTTTTGGAAAATGATCTAGTTTTACTGAGAGTAAGATATACATATACAATAAAAAACTAAGAACAGATAAAATAAAAAAGTTAGGTTTGGACTTACAAATTTTGCACATCTGTTTGCTAAAAGTATAAGAAACAACTTTATTGGAAACTTATAAACTTTTCCCCCCACGTTTTAGCAAACACATACTGGAATAGGATGGTTTGAACTCCACTACCTCATAAATACCTAAACCAAAGCACAAATGCTTTTTCTCTTTAAAAGTTCTTTTAAATGAGCCCTGAAACTTTCTTTCATTTTGTTAAACTGTTGAGGGGAGAAGTTAGTGTTTGCCCTGGAGTACAGAGGTAACACTGAAGAATAAAGCTGACGTGTACCTCACTAGAATGGACAAACATACACCTTTTCTGCTCTAATCAACAATTACACCAACACAAACCTCCACTTTGAAGAGCACAAGAAGCAATCACCATACCCTTCAGTCAGGACATGCTAACCAAACTAACAAGAGTCTGATTTGTCAGTGGATTGGCTCAAAATGCTAACTGAATCCCAATATCCAGTAAGTAAATCCACCAATGTGGTCTGAGGACAATTTGATCTCCAGGAAAATTCATTATCTACTCCCTCCAAATGAATGATAGAGAACTCTTAACCTTCATACTTTTTTTGGTAAACAAAAAGCAAGAAAATGTGACAGGACATCAGTTCAAGGAATTCAAGGGGAGAGCGTGGCAGAATGTGAGTTTTTGAAGAATCCAATTTTCAGTTTATGAACCATTTTCCATGGTGCAAAATTGTGTTTCACTTAGCTATTAGGTGTTTTGTGTCATTAAATAGTAATGTTTTATAAAGAACAGGGTGCACGTTTGAAGGTTAGCTGCTGAAAGAAAACAGACACTAACAAATCCAAAACGCTCAACAAATTCTTGACTCTTTTTAGACTGAAAAACCTCTTTCATCAAATCCATCTAATGAAAGACATCCCAGTCAAGCTTTATTGTTTTTTAAGTGAAACTTTGAATTGATGGCAGAAGTCAAGGGCTCCGTTGGCGCCACAATACCCTCTCAAGTTTTTTTTTCCTTGAAGAAGATCCTCAGAAAACTTGTTAAGCACACAATGTCTGGAAGGTGGAGCAGAACAGAGAGAGGATTTTTTACCAGCCAGACCATGATGGGGAGGGTAAATGGACTTAGCTTTTCCTACTCTAAGCAGCTTTACACCGCAGGTCTCACATTCACTCAAAGTTGGAGTTTCTATGTCCGTTGTCCATCAGTATAAACTAACACATGAACACTCTTTCCATCGACAAGTCACTGGCACAGCAGTGCAAGCAACTTGGGGTTAAATGTTTTGCCCAAGGACACATCGGCGTATGACAGCCAGAGCTGGGTTTGAACCTGCAGCCTCCCTATCACTGATCAAACACTCGATCAGACTGCGCGACTGACGCAGGAATGTAAAAAGATCATGGATTCATATTTTTGTAGTAAAACCAATTTAATAGAGTAACTCACATGATGATATGGGACCTATGAGGTGAAATAATACCTCTGCCAAGGAGGTTATGTTTTTGCAGGAGTTTTGTCAGTTATTGCACAAAATAACAAAAAAGTCTAATGCTGCGTTCATACCGCACGCTACATGTACTACCTTGGCGATCACTCTCTATGCAAAGTCAATGTACAGTTGCGATGGGGCAGGGCTAACCCTCCCGCGATGCGACAGCTGCTTTACACACTACCATATAGCTTGTCGCGTGAATGTCAAAGTAGAAAAAAGTTGATCTTTTCAGACGTTGTCGTGTGTGGCTATGCGGCAACAGTCAATCAGCGGTGTGTGTGTGTGACAGTGCCCATGACAGACAGTTTTTCATCTGGGCTGCAGAGGAACAATTTATGTCCGTGTGGGAAACATTAGTCAGTGGGGACATTAGTCCCGCCTAGACGGACCATGGTAAACTCACAGATGATGCTGCTGCAGGGCATCAGCTGCAGTGTTTTGTGGTTGATAAGTGAATCAAAAGGATACAACTGGAATAATGTCCGCTTATACATCCTATTGTATGATATATGATATGATCCCTGTGAAACTTGAGCAGATGTGACATCACCGACGGCAACGGTGACCAAAATGAGGCATTTATGGACGAGCAATGATACGTCAGTGGGCGACGCGATTTTGGTTGCCGGGTCGCTTGTGGTGTGAACGCAGCTTAAGAACAGATTTAGTCAAACAGTTTTAGGGAATGTTGGTCATGGCACAAAGAAGAAGTGATAAGATGTTGGTTGTGATCTGAAGATGGATGCAGATCTTATGGTTTTAATATGAATTGTTTAACATTGCTAAATAGGGCAGTTTTATTCCCCATTTCTCAGATCACTAAAAGGTTCTCAACTGGTTCAGGTTACAGTTTTAAGGTAATGTTGGTCATGGCACAAGGAGGAAGTGATTAGAATTTGCAAGACTAACCAGAATTACTGTTTACTGACACCTTTATGCAGTGTTAGAAGCATACCCTCTTTCAAGATGTTTTATTTGCATTTAAACACTCCAAAGTGCTTGTTTGTGTTTGTTTGCTTTTGTGGTTTTGTAGAAAATCCTGCAAAAATAGAACAATATACCACTAGGATTACATCTGTTATGTTGTGAACCACCACATGATAATATTGGGCTGACATTTATTCTCATTGACACAAACAGTTTTTAGTAAGACTGTTAAACTTAGTAAACTTAGATCATTAACGGGTTACTGGAAGACTATTTTATGTTTTATTACATTCATCTTGGTTACAGTTTTTGACATCACATTGAAACAACCTGAATTAAAAGAATAAACTACAGAATATATCCGTTTAGGGTAACAGTTTAAGCTTAGCGTACAGTTACTTGCATTTTTGGTGTGCAATAAGGAGGGCTGGTTTAGATGTTTTCATAAAAAAATATGATTGATTGTCATACATGTTATTGAACAACATGAACTCAGTAAAGAGACTCGTATGTGTAGACACTTCTGTATACAAGGGGCACATTCATTTGGAACTGTAAGTTGCCTTTGCCCCATTAAAAGATTCATTTTAAAAGGACATTTCTGAACATTTTTTCTTGTTGCAAGTTTTTTGTCTGGCACCAGCCAGTTTTTTTGAGTATTATAAGAGTTTTTAGTATTAATTTTTTTCTTATTCTGGTTTGAATGATCAACACTACATGTGTCTCATCCAGGGTCAGACTCCAGAGTTCAAAGTTCAGAGTTAAAGACACTTACAAATTTGAATTTGAACTTCATGATCACCATGCCCTTTTTATAAAGCTCAAAACTCCTTTCCCACAAGAGTAAATTATCAAAGATTTGATTACATCCAGAGTACAGTTTACTTTTTTTAAACTTTAACAACACCAAATCTAAATTCTTTAAATTTTCTGTGCACAAGTCAAAAAATGCTTGAGTGCCAATCAGAATATCTTCATAACTTTTCATGAGCTGTTTTAACAAGTATGCCCTTAAGATTTGGAGGGGAACGTGGCCCTTTTGAGTGGTTTTGGAAGTTTGAAGCCAATCAAGTCATCAGTGCTCACTCCAACACACACATCAAGAGAGACAGAGAGAGAGAGAGAGAATATACTGCTCCATTAAAGGTGTGATGGGCTAGCTGTGAGGGCCTGCACGTTTGTCCCCTGACATTACTCAGGAGCAGAGCACAACACTAGATAGACCTTGTTAGCTCCCGCCTGAAGGTATTGATTTGATTTTACCTCTGAGGGCACCAAGCTACATCCCACCTCCTACCCCCAACACACACACACACACACACACACACCATCGCACGTTTCCAATAGAGAGCACCAATCAGCTCACCCAGCGCTGAAGGAGCTCTTAAGTGTTGTAGAAATTGCATAATGGAGAGAGTTTAATGAAGGCACCCAGTCAGGTTCTAGGCTAACATTACTTAATTAAACAGTCAGGGTAAGGGTGCCTGGAGAGACAAAAGGAGGAAGTACAGGCAGATAAAAGTGACAAAGTGTAAGAGCTCACAGGGAGGTGATCAGATAGTGTAGAAGTCTAAGATAAATGTCTGTTGGGGAAATAATGTGAATCTTATCTTATCTTGGATGTTAGCTCAACAACTTCAGGAGGGAGGAGTATTAAAGCCGATATTAAGATCTCAGTATGGAAAAGATCAGATTGTAGATACAATCTTAAAGCAGATGAGAGAAAAAACATCCCACATACTTAATTGTGGCTCATGAGCTGTTTCACTCCAAGGTAAAGGAAGGTATTTGCCGAGGGCCAAGTGCTGTAAGGCAGAAGTTCTCAAACCTGGGGTCCAGGGACATCAAGAAGGAGGTTGTGAGATGTTAACCAAATAACAGTAAAATTTCTACTTGGACAAAGGAACACACAAAATGAGTTTGATATAAAATAGAGCCAAAATTATTAGATTCATGCAGGAATTAGGATAAGTCAGAACGATACTTCATGATTATAATAATGTAAGGGTATCCACACATTTAATGACCCTGTTAACAGCCCCTATCACTATTATATTGGGAGACGGGTTCAAAAAATACTGAAACCCCTGCTCTCAGGGGCCTCAAACATTTTCAGCACTAACAGGTGCTTCACAGTAAAAGCTGGACCCCTTAATGACCATAGAGTTGTCTTGGGTACTGAGAACCAGTTCCAAGTTTACAAGATTAAAGGATTTAATAAAGGACCTGAGTTTCTGTTTTCCTTTAAGGTTCTTGACAGGTACATAAATATTTTTGATGATCAAGCCTCTATGAGAATACTGCCATCCATATGAGTTTTATGTATATTTAGAGCCAACATTATGTTATGTATGACGTAGAGAGAAATCATAAGTTTTAATGAGGGTTTCTTGGTGGAGTACAGCAGCAAATTTTGACGACACTACGCTTAAGACAGCTTGTGTGCTGCATTTCCTACAGGATGACATTTAATGTTAAATTTGCTTCACAGGAAAATGGACCATTCAGTATATTTCACTGGTCCATCATGGTAACAGCCCATAGAAAGTGTTTGGGCATGGGCATAGCCTTTCAAAAACATAACCAGCTGGTGATTGGATGAATGCCCTGTCAGTCACACTCACCACAGGCCAATCAGATAGCATAGTAGGCCATCGCTGCTACTGCTTCTGAGAGGAAACTCTCCCCAAAACATGTATGAACCTGAAATATCCTTTCTATTGATTAATTCTTTCTGCATTCTTTATGTTTTTCATTTCATAAGTAAATGTGGACCAGATCAGAAAACACTGCAACTGAAGTTGTTAGCATCTATGCTGATCCCTGTACAAACCGTCACTTCCTGTTTTCATCTTACTTGTAGTTCCCAACTCTCTCTGTTTTAAGGGATTGGACAACGCTGCTTTGGGCTGCACACAGTTATTATATATTGGTGCTTGGCAAGATGGATCTGCCTGATTACTGACAATAAATCAGGCTGATCAAGCTGCTGAACGAGGCTAAATGTTTTTTTCTGTTTAAAAACAAACAAACGTGCCTTTCTCTCCTGTTTCTTAATAGCTCTACTGTCATTTTAGTCCCTTCTAGCTGGAGAATGATAAAATTATTAAAGCTATTTCACTCTGGTCTTTTCTCAACATTTCAAACACATAACAAACCAAATGTGAGATTGGACCTTTTACCTGCACTCTGCCTTTTTAAGATTTCCGCTGAGACTATAGCAGAACAAGATTGTAACATTCCAGTTTTGCACTCTTGGTGTGATAACACAGCCTTGGATGTAAAGTCCATTCAGACAGCACTGTCTCTCTTCCAGTTTCAAGTATTGCAAAGAGCTTTCCTTGTACCTCACAGTTCTGAAAACTCTAATGAATGCTGTCAAGGTGCTTGTACTGCTTCATTACTTATTGAAGTACAGCAGTTAGCGACAGTGCCAGTGCCTCACATCAAGAACTTGGCTGATTTGACTACCCCGAGCCTTCTGTGGAGGGTTTGTTTGTTTTCCCAGTACATGAGATGTTTTCTTTCATGCTTATTGGGTTAATTGGTGATTCTAAGTTGTACAAGTGTGAAGGTCAATGGTTGTCTATCTCTTTTTGTCAGCCCTGGGATTGGCTGGTGACAGGTTTGGAGTGTACCTGATTCATTGCCCACTTCCAGACTCCAGTCCTCCTGAACCCTGAAAAGAATAAGCAGCTTGATAATGATGGATGGATTATTCCAAACCAGGGAAAATTACAGAAAATTACATTAAACACTGACTATATGCCCCTTAATGAAGCCTCATATTTGTGACGGCCATTAAAGGGGACTCCGTGTCTACTGTCTGTGGCCTCTAAATAACCAGGACCACCTCTGTCTGGGTTAAAGCTGGTGTCTACGATTTGAAACCGCAGCCTGCCCCTCCTTCCCTCACCTCTCTCCTCCGTGTTCCAAGATCCCGCCCCCAGCTCGTGACGCCTCATATAGCCCCCTCGGACTGAGCTACGAGCGACTAGCATAATATATCAGCAGCAAACTCAATCAAAAACAGCTCAGCTCAACTGAAAGTATCAAACACGACAGACATCTCCTTATAACATACAGCAGTAGCCATTTCAACTGGACCGGCGGCAATGCGGGTTTGCGCCGCCAGAACAGAGCAGTGTGGGGAGATTAATCTTTCTCAGCCTGTCATCCCCAGCTCAGCTTACAGTGCTAACGATTAGCGGCTAACAGGCTAACCGCTCCCCTACAAGTTATTAGCCCGTGCAGGCACAAACTAACCAGAGTTATTCAGCAGACATCTCCACTGTAGTAAACAAAGCCATTACCTGATCAACCAGAAAAGCGGCCGATGCTGAAGGTCTGGCGGCGGCTGAGGCTATTCGTTAGCCGTTAGCCGCTAACAGGCCTCCACCAGCGGGCAGAGCTTTCTCCATGATAGTTCAGTAGCTAAGCTGCTAGCTGCTCACGGAGGTAGAGGCGGCACCATGGGCAAGATGCTGCGTACTGCGTAGTGAGGAGATGAGGAGAGAGAGAAGGGTGGTCTGCAGCCAGACTGTCTTGGGAGAGGGAGGGTTCGGCGCTAGGCTTTTCGGCTCCATGATAGTTCAGTAGCTAACGCTGCTAGCTGCTCACGGAGGTAGAGGGAGGAGGCAAGATGCTGCGTGAGTGAGGGAGGATTGGATGGACTCATGGACTAACTCACGGACCAATTAATAGTTGCAGGTTCTTAGGCTTGATTGGTCAGCTAGTATGCAGCTTTTCAGCAGATATACTGAATGGATTTTTTTCATTCTTTTTTGTCTTTATACTGTGTAGATAGGACCATAGGACCATAACAGCCTTATAAACGGTGTTATTAATATGTACAAAACTTCCAAATCGTAGACCATAGCTTTAATAGAACATGCACATATTTCTCTGTATTTGATGTTGACAGGTTTGACATTATATTTTGCATTATATCAATCCTTCTCTTCCTTAATGTAGTTTTATATCTTTAGTCAGAGTATCTCTGGAAGGAGAAATCTGCTGTATTTAGACTTGTAATTGGCCTTTTATATTGACTTCTGTGAAGTTGTGGGAGGCAGAGATTACAGGCTTAGAAAGGTCTCAAACCTTTCCGGGAGCACGGGGGATTACAAAGCAAAGACTCTGTCAAGTCTGAGTTATAAATTTATAGAGAAAAATCACCTCTTCCTCCTTTTTCTACATATTCAGGGAGAAATTGGCTGACTATTCAGCATAGCTTTGTGGGATTTAATGAAAGAAATGCACCACTGAGACGATGAAATGTGAAATGTCTGTTGCAAGATTCAGTCCACTGTTGAAATAATTTTGCCCTGGTCGTATGTCAGCTTGAGCCAATCAGCTGATAAACTGTCAAACAGCCTGAGTGGAATGTTTTCACTGCCTCCTGTTTACAAAAAAGTCAAGTCTGAAGTCCTTCATGAAGTATTGGGAAATTGTATCCAAAACATACGTGAGTGGAGCTGCTAAATACATGTCTGAAAGCCAAGCTGTGTGTTGTAATAGAGCCTGATATTCATTCTGACTCTGTATCTTTGTTCCCGCCATCCAGACTGTAGTTTCACTATGACCGAAAACACACAACAGGCTTCAAGTGATACAAATGTTTAGCTCAAAAGGGGTTTTCTGTGCCATAAAGCAAAGATGATAAAGTGAAGCTGCATTTAGGCTGATTCAGGTGGCACTTACATATTGACTGGTGTGTGTAAACATATTCAGCACAGTTTTTTAACAAATGGAGGCTAGAAGTGCTAACAGTTCTAATGTTAGCCAACTTACTGCTATACTGCTTGGTACTGAGATTGAAGTTGATATTTAATTGCTACTTCTTGTGATATGCCTCAAAATACTAGCCCCAATTCTCTCCTTTTTGGTGAGCTTGCCTTGTTTGTCCTTGTTTGGTCTGGACTGCTGTCATACCCAATGCAAGATGGATTTGGAGTCAACTTGGAAACAAACTGAGACCCCTATTTTTTGGTTGACCAGAGTTTGGTTTTTTGGTTCACTCCAGAATTTGTGTTTCCTGTTTTACTAAAAAAAATTAAGCATGTCGATTTAAAAATCATATCCAAATTTTAAACAGTGAGAGAGCCTACACATGAAGACAAAAAAAAGGACCAGTCCTGTTTTTTACTTTAATGTTAACAAACATGGTGGACAACGTCAAAAGACATTGCTAAGCTAAACTGTTTGGTGGTTGGGATTTTCATCCATCTCCTCTCATTGTCAGTCTGTTATATAAAAGCTGCATGTCATGTTGTTCAGGCAGTTGTGTTTGTCTCATATCAACAAGTTGGTCCCCCATTGCAACATCGGCCATGGGTATGTTTGCTTTCTTCTTCAGCATGATTGCTGGGCTTTATAAAATTCCATGTGACAAAACACACAGAGGGCATGCCCAGCTGTTTCTTGGTACACTCCACACACATAAGGATATGCGGGAATGAGTCCAAAAACGTGTACGTGAGATAGCATTTAGCCATTCCTGTTTTCCTAAGCCTTAAACTATATGGAATTTAGAATACTGGTTTTGGATAAATGCTTGAAATAAAGTCCATGATTACCACACAGGCACAAGATTTTAATGTTTCATTGGCAATAACAGAATGCATCCCATGTTTCCTGCTTTTGAACAGTGTTATAAACAGTTGTGTTTTTAACAGATCGTTGAAAATGAGCTGCTACCAAGGAGCACAACAATAGCAGGGGACCCAACAATCATTTATAGTTGTGTTTTAATAATTAATAATTCATGCAGTACTGCCATGGCCCGGTGAACCGGCACAATCAGGTCAGTCAAGTGAGAAGAATTTTCTAAAACAAGAGACCACAACATGGCATTACTCATTGGAAAGGTTGTAGTTGCTTCCAAGTTGAACCACCATGTTGTGCTTCTATAGTAGATTTTAACTCTCACTTTTCATACTTAAAGGTGTAGTCGGCGATGTGGGAGATGTGGAAAAAGAGGTTGTTGATAAACAAATTTAAACCTGCCTCTCCCTTCATACCTCACCCCTGGCTCCACCCCCGAAAGCTGATGGACGTGCATCGTCATGGAAACGGCCGTAGAAACTGCGTAGCTGACCAACGTAGCTAAGGTAACCCGACTCGTCAGACAACTCGACTGACAACATTGATAACATCACAACAACAGTACATTCTGACAGATTAGACAATAAGTTGAATGCCTGACGGCTGTTACTGTTATAGGAAGCACCACAAAGCTAGTTTTGCTTACCTATCCAGCAGACAGACGGCGACATCCACGTCCATTTTCAGGTCTTTCAATTGGCGGAGTTCCCTCCACCGTCGGAAAGCAACACCAATGTTGACCCGGGTCTTCGCTCTTTCATGGTTATAGCCCTTCTTTTTCACTTTCTGCTCCTCTGACCTTTTTCTTTTGGGCTGTTTTTCAGCCATTGCTACTGCACTGATCTGCGCATGAGTATGATCGCCCCCTAGATGTGGGGAGGTGTACCCTGTTTTGGTAACTCGGCCTGAGCCACAGTATTTACCTGCTGAAATTCAGAGCCAAGGCTGTGTATTGAAACCAGACTTTTTTTTCAACACGCTGTCAGTGGTGACATCTTGTGGATGGAGAGGAGAAATACGGTGAATTTGACAAATATTGCATTAGATTAGAAGATTAGAAGATCGCTTACTACACCTTTAAGCTAAGAAAATCCTTAAAAGTAGGGTTGTTTAAGATTATCATATAGAGCAGAATATAAGTTTCATCTCTATGCTATAGAGCTCATATGCAGCAATAATCCAAAAGCAGTAAAAAATTCCATAAACTTTAAATAGACTTCAAATAGGCAGTCAAAAGGACCGTAATGATGTTAACTCCTTCGTTGGCCTACAGAAATACATCATACCTGCACTTCTCCATTTGATTGTAAATATCAAAGGTGTTTAGGGGTTTGCTTTCAACTCTGACAGCCTTGATTCATTTTAAGGGGATAAATTTCTCTTTACTCGCATGACAGTATAATCAAGTACGATAATCTTCAGTAACCTTGCACAACAACAGGTACTGCATGATTCAATGTCTGTAATCAGGCAGATCAATCCTGCCAAGTTCCAGTCTACAATGACTGTGAGTGACCTAAAGTAGGATGGCTAAATCGGCGTCCTTTAGAGCAGAAGAAGAGGGAGCTACAAGTGAGAAAACAGCAGGAAGTAACTGCTTGATGAGATTAGCATTGATGCTAACAGGTTCTGTAGGAGTTTTATCAGATCTGGACCACATATCTTTATTAAATGAAAAACAAATACAAACACGAATAACTTCTCTAGAATGAGGATATTTTTGCTTCTTAAGCCCCAGTCACACATTCCCGTTTCTCATGGCGATTGTGCAATGAAACGTGCTTTGGTCGTGGTGCATGTGCTACCTCGTCTGTATCAGCGCTGTATAGTTGTGGATGAACGGCTAGGAACGTGGAAGGGTCCCAACAGTTTTGAACTGTTCAAAACTGTCGTGGAGAATCGCTGCTCGAGTGGGGCTGATGTCATGTCAGCAGGCTGAAAATTCAAGAAGTCCTCGTCATATCGCTGTATTAACCTAGCTGGAGCGGGACGAAATGCCCCCGAAGCATTGTAGAAGCGCTACTGACGGTGTATTTACGGGGTGTGTCCAGGGGTGAGACAGTCATTTCATTCCGTATCATAGCGATCACACCAGCCTCGTCAATATTGTACAGTTGTGCACAATCGCCATGAGAAATGGGAATGTGTGACCTAGGCATTACATGTTTGAGGAGAGTTTGTTTTATGAAGTGGCTGTAGTCTTGTACTGCCTACTATATTATCTGATTGGCCCATAATGAATGTGACCGGTGGATCGATTGTCCAATCACCTACTGGAGGTGCTTCTGGAATGTTCTGCCCTCCCCAGACACTTTCTATGTGAAATATATTGAACAGTCCATCTGGTCTGTCAGGTTAAATCTTTAAGACCTCTACAGTCATAACTGCAAAATTATGGCTGGAAGTTGTGTAGTGTCATCTTGGTAATATTGCTTTGTGTCATGTATATTTGAACAAGGAAACTTTCAAATTACAGTGATGATAAGTTTGACCACCCCATCAGTCCACAGTTGATGTCAGTGACTGCCCTGAAACAATGTTGTCATGTAGCCTGAGGAGCTGATTTTAGATCAAAGGCTCATTAAATTGCTGATGAATCTGCGAGGCCATGTGAGGGCCACAGACGTCAGCCACAGAATCATGCTCTGTGTATTGTAATGCCTGTGACATGGTAACCTTCGACAGCTCACCACCCACAGCCCGAAGCCTTAAAGCCAGTGTGATTCAGACTCGGCTGTTTCATCACTCACCATGTCCAAAAGCTACATCGTATGAGTGAGTGGGGGGGCGCCCGCTGTCACAGGAAATACTGTGTGAAAGATGAAGAGAGTGAGAGGGCAGGAATACCATGTGCCCTTAATGCATTTCTTTGATAAGACAAGAAAAAAAGAGATAAAAGAAAGAACGCTCCACAAAAGCATTCATGTCCCTGTAGGATCTGCTTAAAATACAGCGCGGGATGAGATGGTGTGACCGAGGAGAAAATGTATAACCCAGGGTCAGAGGCAGAAGACAGGGGTTTGTCCTCAAAGTCATTAATTGCCTGTGTGGATTGCAGTAGCCTTCAAACACACACAGCCGCGCAAACACCTCCCCCCCTCCCTTTCTTCTTCTCACTCCCTCCTGCTCCGAGTGCAGTTAGCCAAAGGTTTCGCTGGAATCTAAAACCATTACGGCCGTGCAGCATCGGTGAGTGGCCACGCTAAAGAGAAGTGACAACACAGTCTCGGGGGAAGGTTGACAACAGAGGACGAAGGGAGCTGGAGTAGCAAAGGAAGGAGGACAGATTCTCAAGAAAGCAGATGGAATATAACAAAAGGAAAAGCAGCTTAAAAGAACATGAGATATCATAGGAGACAAGTGCAGATGTTAGGGAGGGAGAGAGCCAAAGCTAAGAGACCTCAGCAGAGGAATGCCACAGGGACTTGGATTTGTTGTTCTTTCTGCCCTGTGGTCGTACAACATATTTAGGCAATTTAACCGTTGACGGCCCCTGGCAGATATTCAAGCCAACGGTTTATGATTCCCACCACTTATCAAGGTTAATAAACTTAACCCAAATACTAACATGATGGCAACCCGTGCCGCAGGCATGTTGACCTTAATAATAATCGCATTAGTATTGAAGAGTGAGCCAAATACAATATTCTTGCCTCAAGGAACACAAATACAGAAGCCTAGAGTTTATTTGTACTCATAGATTCTGTTAAATGTGTTTTTGGTGGTTAAAATGTAATTGTGTTTGTGTATTTGAAAGCTAATAATCTCATACTCTAAAGTTAATATAATTCTGAATCAATATTGCTCACCATGACACTGCACTCAAATGGTCTGAATTATGGATGCTTTCAGGTTTTTTTTTTTGGCCAATACCGATCACCAAATCACCTTTTTGTGAGACTGACAGATTCTGATCAACATCATGCTTCGTGTTTCATTTTAACAAACGATTTTATTTAGAATTTTTATTTAGAAGGATAGCCCCTTGAGATGGACCATCTCATTTTCAAGGGGGTTCATGGTGCAATGCCAAGTATCCTTCACTAAGTACGTCTGAATCACGCATGATTAGCTTAATACTTTCTTTTAGCAATGTAAATTAACAAAGTTATTGACAGACACAAATGATTAGTTCTATTTAAGAGGAAAAAACACTGGTAAAGTTAAAGAATGCTCATCAAGCATCTGGCTGGAGCATCTCACAGATTAATTGGAAAAAGGTCAGCATCATGATTGAGAATAGGAGGAGCACCTTGTAAGGCCCCATCCACATGAAGACAAAACGCTTAACAGTTTTTAAAAACGATCGTCATAAAGACGAAGGCATCTCAGAAAATGTGTGTGTCTACATGAATGCACTCGATACGCATTAAATGCAGTAAAACACATGCCAGACCTCTAGGGGCACTGTGACGATATGACGGAAACAAGCGGAAACAGACGAAAAAACAGTGGGCATACACAGCTGAGGCAAAAGTTGTCAACAGATTGTAAACACAGACCACCGTAATGTGCCCTCGATAATTGTTTGTTCAACTCGGTGGTGATTGAGAAGAAGGAGATTTTGCTGCAACAGGGATAGCAGGGTCACTAGCTTCATCAGCACATATGCTTCACGTACGCCGCCATTGTTGTTGTCGTTGCCGCGCGTGGCGCATGTGTGTCAATGAAGATATGAAACTATGGCGTAAGCGTATCCGAAAACTTGCGGAGAGCCAGTAATCACAGAGCTGCGTATACGGCGTTTCAAAATCTTTCCACTCTGGAACCTGGTTTCACAAATGATCGTTTACAGACCCCCAAAACGGCGTCTTCGTATGGATGACACGCAGATTCGGCAAAAAACGTATGCGTTTAGACCTCGGTTTGTCTTCGTGTGAATGGGGCCTAAGGCTCAATTGTTCATAAGCAAGGATGGAGAGAGGCTCACCATTTTGTGAAGAGCTGTGCGAGGAAATGATTCAGCAGTTTGAGACATACAGTTGCAAGGAATTTAGAGATTTCATCATCTATAGTCCATAGTATCATCAACAGATTCAGTGAATCAGGAGATTCCATTAAAAACAAACATCATTCTGTACAGGATACAACCATGTGAGCTCAGGAACACGTCAGAAAATCATTTTCAGTTAGCAAAGTTTGTTGCTATATCTACAAGTGCAATTTCAAACTCAACAATGCAAAGTGAAAGCCTTATATATAAACCACCCAGAAACACTGTTGGTTTCTCTGGGCCTGAGCTCATCTGAGATGGACTGACGCAAAAGGGAAAAGTGTGCTGTGGTCTGATGAGTCCATATTTTAGATTATTTTGGAAGTTATGGAAGTGATGTCCTTGGGCTAAAGAGGACAAATAGAAAACACACTGTATATGACTCCGATTATTGAGCCTACAGAAAAAATACAAAATATATCCCTTTTTGTGTCGATTTTTTTATTTCCCTATTTCCTCCATCTGATTTCAGACAACAGACGCTCAGTGGGTAGAGCTGCTAGTCTGAAGCACCTATTGTGATGTCAATTCATTCCCTCCATTAGCTCACACTGCCACACACCTTAGCCCTGTGCAGAGCTTTATATAAAAATGGGCTAGCTCAGCTGTTTCCTTTAATTATTTGTCTCCCCACATAACACACTGCCACTTAAAACGCTTAAGGCTAGAGTAGTATAAAATAATCACTGCTGGTGTTTGCATGGACACACAGAGTACATTACTAGTGATGTTCAGCATAGGGTCATAATCAAGTTCAATGAGAAACTCCATGGCTAAGTTTAGACCTGCATAAGTTATAATTTATGCTTCCTCTATATCGCTCTAATAATGCATATTAAACTATCAGTCAATGACACATTACAGCATCCACCAAAGAATATGAACGCAGAGGCTACACACATGCACACACACACACACACTGTCTCCCACACAATTTACCGTCCCTGCACAGTAGCAGAGGGCTGATTACCATTGTCAGAGGAGTGCAGACTCAACACTTTGTCACTTTCACAGTTAGTGCAGCTCTGTTGGGTGTTATGGATGGTGCTCATATTGAACTCTTCCTACCTGCCAAAATAACAAAAAGTAAGAACTGAACTCATCCTGAAAGAAACTAAAGACCCTGTGTTTCCTCTGTTGTAGACACATGGTTTCAGGCAGATACATGCCTATAGATTTACAATAGACAGGAAACCATGACTGCCAAATCAGAACTTAAATAAATCCAGCCAGTCCTTGTCAATTCTGTTTAGCCTTGCAGTTTTGTCCAGTCCCTGCACCTTATCTGCACATGATTTTGATTGGTCTGTGAGGAAGATGTGACACTGACTAGCCCAGCACCATTTCAGAAGTTTAAAGGCTCCTTTTACTGTTGTATTTGACCTTTTACATCTTGTCTGAGGTGTCTTTTAAGCAAGGATTTAAGTTGAGTGAAAAAAAGTCAAATTTATCTCTGTAGAGTATCAGATGCAACTCTTTTTCCCTCCCCTTTGGAAACATTCAGATCTGAAGCGGTGGTACAGAAAACTCAGGGCTATGATAGTACCAATCAGGGTTTAGTTTCAATTACTTTATCTGCCTTCAACAATCATGAAAACTGAGTGACTGAGATTTATTCCTTAATGTGCCATATGCCATGTTGAACTTTGTTTCTTTTCAGTATTTTGTGAGCATTGTTTTGAGATATTTGTATTATTACAGGTATATTTAAATGTATTTCCCGCTCTTTAATGTACAAAAAGTCAAACAAAAGCATATACAGTCACATCATGGCAGAATCTGGTTGGCACAGTGCTAAAGTTTGTGAACGCTCCTAGTCAGCTGATGATTTGAATCACCTCTGCAGGACATCCGGGTGAGGAAATGAATAAGACGTGACAGAAATGAGCAAATGGGCAACTGAATGAATTTGTGGGTCGTCCAGCTGAAACTGTCTCTATGGCTTTATATGATTACATTTCTGTGATTCAAAATCCCCTCAACAAGCCCCAAAGCATTTTAATTACATGCTAAGATTGCTATTAACTTTATAAGGACGGGGCCTCATGGCAGTCAGAGGCTGAGACCTCAATATAAGAAAGGTCGCCCCTAAAAGCATGTGATATATCTGCAGATTAGTTTTAAATTGTAACCACAATGACATCTGTAACATACAAAGCTTCAGATAAAGTTTTATTATTTGAACTTGCATCTGCTGAAATTTACATGACCTTACCCCGTACGCAGTAATTGCAGTAAAGATTAATGTAACCCTCAGGAAGACAGCGATGGTCCCAGGATGGATGACTTGAGTCCTATCAATCACTCCTGAAAGCTGCGTGAAGGAGAAGAGGTGTGAGATTGGCAGACAGTTAACCATGAAATTCACTTTCGCTGACGTTTAGAGGGTTTGCAATTTTCCAGCGGGATTGAGTTGAATCTTGTACACTTGAATGTCACATACAGTACAAATGTGTATAAGGGATGAGAGGAAGACGGCAGAATTTTCTTTAAGAACTGCACGTTTTCCAGAAAGCCTGTAGCCAGAAAATAGAACTGTTTTAAAACAATGAAAATAGTAATAAAATTGACTTAATTTATTCATTAGGTTTGAAATAATTAGTGCCAGCTAGAAGATGGACAGGACCGGAGACATTTTGCTGTAAAATGATTTCAATTTGAGCTGTTAGGAGATTAAACATCCTGATTGTGATTAATCTCCCACTTCTGATGGTTAACTCAAGATTGATCACATTTCACCTCAAATTAAGAATACTTCAACTTCTCTTATGTTTTGTGTACAGTTGAATCTGTTTTGATAAAGTCCAGCTATTTAAGGTAAACGTCCAGAGCTGAACCCCCAAAAACTGGATTCTGTCCCACCAAAAGTGGATCAATAGGCACCCCTGAGTTATTTTGTACATTTTTACATTTTTGCACATTGCACACTTCTGAACGGACTAAAGCAGTAATTTCCAAACTGGGGTACGCAAAGTGATCTAGGGGGTACGCGAATACCTGTCAGGTAAAGCAGATTTAATAAAGGCCTGAAGTGTTGGCAGAGAGGCTGGATTTGTGAGGCATATCGGAGAAGGAAATCTGTCCTGAACTGTTGAACCTTCTTATATTAACATAAGTTCAGTCAGACATCCTTAATAAAGCTGTGGTGGGTTTGCACTTTTTAGTTTCAAATTCATTAATGAATATGTTCCAAAAATGTACATTTCTATTTCCAAAAGTGAGCTTGTGTTACCCATTGAAATTGCTGGTAAATAAATCCATATATATATGTTTTACCATTTTAGATGGTAAAAATAATTTTTGGAAGGTCGAGATTAAAGTCCAAATGACGAGAATAAAGTCAAAAATATGAAATTAAAGTTAAAATGTTGACAATAAATTTGAAATACAATTTTGTCATAAAAGTCAAAATGATGCGATTAATGTTAAAATGTCAAGAAAAAAGTGGAAAGTCAAGAATAAAGTGACAATGTATTTTGACATCATTCCCGACATGTCACTTTTTTCTTGACATTTCGACTTTTATCACAAAATTCTATATTGACATTATTGTTGTCATTTCAACTTTAATCAAGACATTTTGACTTTAATTTCAACTTCAACAAAATCATTTTATCCATCTGACATGGCCCTAATACCCTTCTGTAAGCAAAAAATAATTCACTGTAAGATATTTTATTTGTATGTTATGCATGTTAAATGTGGGAGGTGGTGGTGGGGAGGGGGGGCAGCAGGCTGACAGACACATTTTCTTTTCTGGCTGCTGCAAGTTTGAGAGTAGGGGGCACGTGGCTGGAGGTCAAGTGTCTGAAGGGGTACAGGCTGTGAAAAGTTGGGGAACCACTGGACTATAGTATTGTACAGAAAAAGAACTCAAATGCTCTTCCGGTTCAGGTTTGTGTTGCTTTGAGCTCCAAATAACCCACAAGTTAACAAAATGACATGCATTTTTTGCATTGATTTGATTTATGAATTAATAAACATAAAAATTGCTGTTCTTTGTCAACATGCACGAGACCATAAAACAAAAGGGGACTAAATACTGACTGCAATTAAATAAGGTTAATACTGAATTAACTATCAAAGTTAATAATCAGGTGCAATTACACATTTAGAGCTTTTGACGGACCTTTCCTAAACAGCATTATGATTGTCTAGAGCCTTGGTATGTGCTGTTATTTTTTAAGACCTAATCGTAGCTCAAGTTTGGTTTGTGCCACTAGTTCTGGAGTGTTAATTCTTGGGTAACTGTGTATTGTTTGTCCTGCAGCGTAAATGGGAGAAACCATCATGGGGTCACACTCTTAACAGCTGCCCCTCACAAGTCTGATGGATTTATGCAGAGTTTCAGCTGTCAGGAAAATTTGGTATCTTTGGGTGTCAGGTGACTTAGCCTTAAGTTGCTCCCACTGCATCAGTTGTGTGTAGATGGGTGTTGAAGGGTGAGGATGAGTTAGCTGATACTGATGGATAACTTACATAGAAACTTCAACTATCAGTGGCTTAAAGAAAGAGCAAATGGGTGTGAATGGGTAGATGTGACTCCAGTGGTGCTTCCAGCTATAGTCCTGTATGCACTGTGCGTACATAATTAAATGGTGCTGGTCGCTAAGTTAATGTCCGCAGCTTCTATGGAACCAGTACGAGGGTCACGACCCATCTAATCATATCGTGTATTCTGGCATTACTGGATGTGGATAAATTGCGAAGCATGTACTCCCAGTATATATTTTATAAGACAGGCTTTACTGACATAAAGCTGCATACATGTCTTGCCAGAGCACTAAAGCCTGCTGCCAAAGCTAGACGGTGCGAAAAACAGTCAGCAGGGGCACTCTGTGGATTCAGCAAAGGTCATTCTCCCTGATGGTTATTATACTGTTGGATCTACTTGACTACCATTACATGTTGAAAAAGTTACAAATCATTGCTTTAAAACTCTATTGCACACTTAATTGACCAAATGAGTGCAAAAAAAGCTAATTTTTCTCAGAGCACATTAAACCTACTCACTGTTTGACTTAACAAATGGAAACATACTGCCTTTACTTACAACACTAATGAGTAAAAATGTCTCATTTGCTCGTGGCACAGCTTAAGGCATTCACTCCACGCTGCAGTGATAACAAGCCTTACAAAAGTCCATATCTGTATTCCTTTTTTCCTCCTTTTATTCCCAATTAGAGAGAGTTTCTCACTGCATGATAATGACTTGTGACAACCCCTCCCCGAGTCTCAAGGCTTCTCTGCTTTTCCAAGATGTTGGGCTGTTTTGCTGGTGTTGTATATGGGTATGTTCAGTAAATTATTCGGATTTTTCAGTGACTGCAGACTCGGAGGGCTCGAAGGGGGCTCTAGGGGTCAGCCTGGCCAGGAGTCAAAAAAAGAGAGGGGAGGCATGGAGCGAGGGGGGATTGGGTCAGTGGCAACCGGCGAGTACACAGCAAATGTGTCAGGAAGGGAGAACGAACACAAACTAGCATGATAGGAGTACATGCAGGCCATGATGGGGCTTGAGAGAGACAGGCAGAGTTGAAGAAAGAGTGGAAGAGAGAGGGGGAGAGGACAGTGTTACCAATGCTCTCTCGCCCAATCCTGGATTCCCTGCAGCATGAATTAACATTTTATATTCAGAGCAGAATGTGAGTCACTCCAGCTCGGCTGAGAGCTCAGTGAACTCTCATAAACTTCGCAGCCTCTGTAGGCTTCTACCGTGGCATTTATTATAAGATGTCCAAATCCACATACAGCCTCAGGGGAGAGATACTATACATGCATTTCATTATCATTAATATCAATATTTTTTAATCATAATAATTACCATTACTAAGGCTAAAGAACCTTTCACTGCTACTGCCTACCCAGTTGTTTGATACTTATTTTACCAGAGGGGAAAACAGCTCTAATGTGGGCATATGAAAAAGAAATGTCAGTCAGGAAAGGTGCAGCAGCCGGAATTCTGTCAGACAACACAATGCAATTGTTCTGAGATCTATGCAAAGCTTTGACAATGCTATTTGAATTGACAAAAAGCTCTTTAATACTTACAGCCAAACACCAACTCACTCCATATCAAACTTAATTATTCAAAATTACAATACAAGCACAATGCTTTTTTAAAGTACAAATTAGATATGAATTGATTTGCATTAGGATTAATCTCTTTTATTATGATGTTGTGATTTAATAAATGTAACATTTCAAGTCCTGCTCTTTGAGTTCTTTCTGTTCAAAAGACACATCTGCAAGATTTTACTAGATATTCTTTGATTTTCTTAGCTATGGGATTTTATACACTACAAGCTTATCTTACAGTCACATATACATAGTGGCATTCCTCAAGGCACCATCCTGGGTCTCTTATACAGTGCATCAACACATATTGAAGGCATAGTTCATTGTTTTTAAAGTGGGGAAAAATAAGGTCTGATTTAGTTTTAGTGCTAAGCATATTATCCGTGGTGATTTGGTTTTTTTGGATCAGCTTCGCTCTGTTGTGAAAAGAACTGGCACAGAAGTAAGGTTACACGTTGTGGCAGATGGGGCTAAAAGCTCTGTGTTGTTGGTTGCATTTTATATGAGAATGAACAACAAAATCACCCTTGGGATAATCGTTCAATATTTGAGCACATATGCAATGCACCATTAGAAGCAACTTGGGAATAAGAGTGAAGCCCAAGCCCAACGACACACCAGCATGAAACAGACAGAGCTGGGCTCGAACCTGCAACCTTCCTTAACCATAACCTTAAGACCAGTTAAAGCCATTTTAGCAGCATTTCAGCTTGATGTTGCTATATTAATCAACATCAGTTCTCTCCAGTTTATAAACATTATAGATGGTATTAATATTAGAATGACTCTCTTTCCATAGTTGTTGTTGACTAAATCTCTAATATAAATACCCTTACCATTTATACATGAGAACCTCTTAAAAAATGAGATTCTCAAGAGGCTAACCTTCAATAAATATGTATTCAACGAAGATAGATGTAATGAAGACAGATTTATGGTGAGCATCCGTGAGTTTGCCAGTATCATAAATTCTTATCTTAAGTCCTTTGTCTCTGCCATGAAAAAAAGACTGTTTTATGAATTGGCAGTATATAAATAGAGATTGATTGATTGATTGCTTGAATGAACCCTGTAATCACATGTTCCCTAAGATTAGGCTATGATCTTATTTCTTTCAAGCAACCATAATTTGCATGCCATTACATAGTACAAAATTAAAAAAATACAATAGAATAGAAAAGTAAATTCTCAAAAGGTGTGTTTTTTCTCGACCTTATTTTTTTTAACTGTGTGTCTTTCTCCAGTTGTACATTTTGTTCCATCCAAATTGCAACATTTTTAACTTTGAGCAGGGAAGGTCACATCAAATTGGGTCTAAATTACTTTTAGGAAATGGTGGTACATCCACTGGTCCGACCAGCTGAGATCCTGCATCACAGAAATTTTAAAAATGCACTGGGGTTTTTTTAAAAATATAAATTTCATGCAAGGCATTTGAGGGGCTTTTATTCTAATACCTGATTCCTCTCACACACCCTCAGGAGTTCATTTTTCCCACCTGTGCATTTGGCAAACACATGTTCTTCTGCCTTTTTCTTTCTCATGCAAAATAAAGAACTAAAGTCACATAGCCTCATTATTCACACATTGCTGTGTCCTCAGGGTGCTGTCTTTTGATGAGACAGAACTGATACGCTGTGTACTAGTGCATGCATGCCTTTAAAGCGCACAGACATAGCATGAATGCATGCCCTTCTATGTGTTTTGAAGTCGCTAAGGTCATTTTTTGCATTTGCCTTTGTTGTGTGGAGCGTCTGTGCGGGGCGGGAGGCTACAGAGGTGATGAAAGGCTGTTCACCCTGACAGCATCCTTGCAGGAAAGAACTTAATGACACGTTCGATACTGCAAACAAAGTCGTTAGGAACAAACAAGACCTGCCTCCTCCATCATTGATGGGAGAGATAATTGTTGCCCAATTTGCATAAGAAATGTTGTCGAACCGATCAGGGTCCTGAGCAAATAAGCATGTACATAATGCCAGTGAAGCGTAATTAGAGGTGAAGAGTAACTGATGATTAACCACTGACCTTCAGAAATGTCAATCAAAATGTTATCCTCTGATCAGAGGGCAGAAAGGGGACGAGTGTGGGTGCAAAATCATCTCTCTACTTCCTTATTATGTTTTAACAGTACTCCAGTTTTTAATGAGTCATTATCATTGCTTGGCAAGTAAATAGATTAGAGTCCCGTGAGGACGCAGCAACTTTTAGCAATGGGCTGGAGATTTACATCGACACAGAGCAGTGACCTTTCGAAGGAATTTTTTGTGTCACAAAATAGCACCCATTACTATTAGGGCTGGTTTTACTGTAGTTACTTCAGCAAAGACCTGAGGACACACCTTTAAGTTTGGGTGTGTACCTTGTTAACTTACCCATTGTGCCTAGAAGGTTTGAATGAGGCGTTTGCAATTGTTTCTTATATAAGTATTCACTACAGAGAGGGGTTTGAAGTTTGCTAATTAGCACATCTGCACAGATGAGAAAAGACATTAAAGCCACCAAAGCAGCCATTCATTTATGTTCCATGTGGAAACACTTTGCTGCTCCCATAGATGTTTTACAGTTTTCACAGTTGCTGAAACCTTAATGTTAATCAACAAACGGTCAGTAATCGAAACCCATTTACTGAATTGAACACTGTTTTGGCAAATACTGAAGCCATTTTCAAGGGCTAGGCACAATTTAAAAATCTCACTCACTCATCTTTGCAAAACCCAACACATTACTTTTTTTATATTGACCTGTGTCTCCAATAAACATTTAATTATTACTATTCTTATTATTATAAACCTGTACTTCAGAAAGTGAAAGCAAGTAAGTTGAGAGTAGACATTTGTAGGTGACAATTTTAAGGATTATGAAATATATTATCTCTAACTCAGCTGATAGAAGTTTTTTTTATACAAAAATAGAAATTGAAAGACTGTTTCACAACATTTCAGATGATAGAGTTCAATTTAAAAGAGCTGTATTGACAGGGAGATTGCAAATCATTGCTCAGATCATTTAACGGAGAATGGAATGTAGGCCATTTGAAAATGCAACACTTTGTGAAACAACAATTTAGATTTTTAAAATCATACACTGTTGAGTCTTGCAAGGGCTGATCAGGCACACCAGAGACTTTTCCCCTGTTGCCTGTGAGGAGTAATTTTTGCCTGCAATGTATGATCCTCAAATAAAGCATGGACATGTTTTCACCTCCTAATAACACCAATTAGTTTTGTCTCATATACAGTATTGTTGGGTGATCTCATTAATTGTCTTTACAAAAAACTGCAACTTGGTAAAATCATGCATTTGCAGAATAAGCAACACACACAGCAAAATCTGCATGGTCAAATTAACACTATCCATCCATTATCTATTCAACCCTGAACTGATTGCCAGCCAATCACGGGGCCACATAGAGAGATGGATAACCATTCATTGACATACCTGAGAGCAATTTTGAATCACCAACTAATCTAATAAGCTTGTTTTTGGTCTGTGGGAGAAAGCTGGAGTGCTGGAGTACTCCCCAGGAAGAACATGCAAACTCTACACAGAAAAGCCATGACCGACCTGGGGATTGAACCAGTGATCTTCTTGCTTTTTGGAACTTACACTAACTGTTGTGCCACAATGATGCCACATTAATACTAATGAAATGCAATTATTGACTACCTTTATTAACTATAAACCTATATACAGTAAATCAAAATTAAAACTCTCCTCAATTTGATTTAAAATAAATAAAGTAAATGTGCAAAATCACCTCATCCCTTACATAGAAAGCACAGTTCCTTAGTGGCGCTATGGTGGGGTTACCAGTCTTTTTGGGTTGATCTCTCTCTAGGATACCAACTTCCTGGTCTGTCTCATTGTGCTGTGTCCTATATCTGCCACGGAAACTTATTCACACCTTCATCACCTCCAGACTGGACTACTGCAACAGCATCCTCTGGTTTGTCATCCAAACTCCTTAATAAACTGCAAAACACAGAATTTTCTGCCCTCTTCTCGCACCTTTCGCAAACATATCTCCCCACTCCTCCAAAATTTCACTGATCTCGTCCACCACCACACTCCTGACCATAACCCCAACTTAGCAAATTCCAACCTCCTCACTCCACTCCTCAGAACAGCATGTGCAAACCCTGACAACAACAAAAACAATGGTGGAATACAGGGTCATGTTCGTGCTGCAGAAGCTACTGAGCTTGTTTGGGCTTGAACAGTAAAATGTTCTGGTTCTCTATGTCCACCCTGAGCAACGAAAGGGCACGGAGAAGAGCATACACCAGTGTTTGGTGACACTTCTCATGATGTATTTGCATTCTCAATGTCTTCTTCTCTGTCTTTATGTCTGCACTATTGCTACAGCACCACTTACAGGCCTGGCATATGTATTAGAGAGTGTTCAGTGTTTCTTTTCTTTTGTGTTTCAAGTCTTTTAAAAATGATGCTGTCTTTACATGAAACTTTTTAAATCAAAAAGTTTTTGTCTCCATGTTGACAGCGTCTCAGTGACTTTAGTTTAAATACTTACATTTGAGTTATCAGAAATGAAAGAAATGTGTCTTAGCAGTCTTGACAAACTGTAATGTCCTGAAATAGAAACCTGAGGGAGGCATTTTTGATGTCCCCAAACAAAACCAATTATTTGTCTTCAGGGTCAGGAGTTTGGAGATGAACACAGGTTTGGTCAAATTACCAAAAAGAAAAGACAGACAGGTTTTACTCTGCTCAATTTCATGAACTGGCTTTAATTGATTCAGGTCTGCCTTACTCCAGCTGGCATCAATCCATCACCAGCGCCACCCGTGTGGAGTGTAATACAGCCGACCAGTTAGTCAACCCGCTTACCTGCGTCTGCTGGCTCTCCTCCGCTCCTCTCCCCATGTCAGTCCCTGTTTGAGAGACAGATTATATTGGCCTCCTCTCAACACACAAAACCCACACCCCCACTTCCCCCGTATCATAACAAGTTGTAAATGAACTCAATGCAGCCGTCAACTGGAGAGCAAACTGGCAGCAGACATGAGCATGTTCACAATCCCTGTTATTTTTTTTCTCCCCTGCCTTGTGTTTTCAACCATGGGCGAGCAGTTGGATTTACTGTTTTAATAAAAGCAGCATAATTCTTCTTCCTCTATATCCAGCAGCCACATCTTTATGGGAGCATGAATTATTCTGGCAAACGTCGTTGTGCCAGTAAGGACAGAGTTATGGGGACATCATTGCACATCAGCACAGATGAATCAGGGGGATGAAAAATGACCACACAGGCTCTGCTGTATGCCGCTGATACTTAGATAAACTGTGGAAAGATCTCCAAACCAGAGCATGAAGATCTTTACACTTATTGCAGTACATCATACAGTAGCTTTAGAAATAAGTAATCACAGCACTGTGCCACTCTACACATCTATAAGGAGAAGGTGACAGTTTTTTTTTCCATGGCTATGCTCTTACCCATCAGTGATCAGCTCACCTGGCTTGGACCCTTGGAGTTGATGTGAAAACTGCCAGGTACTTGGCCAAAATCAATGGGAAAACCAAAATGACTCAAGTGAAGCAGATATTTAGCCTTGCAGAGCAGACAGACCTGCCTGATTCTGAAATCCTGCAGCTCTGTCTTGCAAGCCTCCGTTGTCCAATGAATTCACTCGGCTGTATTCTTAACGGCCCAATCAGGGAAGAGAGGTGGGAGCTGTAGAATAGATGTGACTAGTAGCTGTAGACGTGACGACAACCGGAAGTTGAAAACCAGAAGTTGAGAACGGACTTGCCAATAAGCTTATTGTCCTCATAGATACTTAGTAAAACTTGGCGAAATCTGCCCTCCTCAGAAGTTAACTTGTAGGGATTGTCTTTGACGAGGTTCATGTCACATATTAGTGTTAAATGAATCATCTGTGTGGTACAATTTACTGTAAGACGATAGTATAAGGCCGTTAGCTGTTAGCTGCCAAGTTAGCGGCTAACGGTCATTAACTGTTGTTCGCTGTTAGAGGCTAATTTAGCGGCTAACAGCTAACAGTCATTAACTGTTGTTAGCTGTTAGCTGCTAAGTTAGCCACTGTGTATGCTACATTTTTTTCAATTCTTTATTCAGCCATTTCAAGTAACAAACAGGCACATTTTGCATCATACAGTCTTTAAAAATCACTGAGCAGCATCAGCAACCAATGTAAACCAAATAATAAAATAAAATGTATATATAAAAGAAAAAAAAGACAAATTCAATGAAAACATTGCTACATATTAGGAGGCAACCCTGCTTGATGTGGATTGGTCTGTGATGAATGTGACGAGCAAAATGATTGTCCAATCACAAGCTTGTGTTTTTTTTAAACGTTCTGCCCCTGAAATCAAATTTAAAGGGCTCCTACCCAGACAGACTAGTGAAATATTTCTGTGGCAGATATATGGAGCTGTCCATCTGGCTTGTCAGGTTAGCAGATATTACCCCAATTGAAAATATGTAATAATACATCGCAGAAGCATGTATTTGCTCTGCAGTGAAAAGTCTGTTCCTACAGAGTCACAGACCTTACTTTGCCTCTGTCCTATCTCTCTTTCATAGGAGAAGTTCTTGTTCTTGACGACTAATGAAGTCAAAGGTAAACCTCAACGTCATTCATTAAAACCTAAATCATCTCTTTAATTAGGCATCTTGTTCATAGAGTGACACACGCCTGATTTCCTTGGGAGATGTCTGTCATGTCCACCTCACAGGGTGACCTGTTCATCATGTCCTGATTCTCCCTCTGAGCTCTGTGACATAGTGATGATCTGTGGCTACAGGGCTGACGACAATGGCCAGATGACTGAAGGATTCCCGCTCCCCCTTCATCTCTCCTGACTGCAGCATCTCTCCCTGTTTTCCTTCCCCTGACTCGCACTGTCATAATGCTAGACGTGTCAATCAGCAGCCTGAGACAGAGCACTCATCTCCTGAGGAGATTATATGTCATCAGGGGATGGAGGAACTTGCAAATCCCCACTTTCCTCCCCGTTCTCCTGTTGAGAGCCTGAGGAGAAGCCCACCTCCTCCTCTGTGATTAAAGTGGGAGATTGAGTGTGTTTGCGCAGCACACAGAGAGGCTCATTACAATGCACTAGCATGTTGTTGGAAATAGCACTGGCCAGGAGCTGTAATCCAGAATGTGCTTAATGAGGGGCCACCCAGCCTCTTCATGGGCCTGAGGAGGGGGTCAGAACAGGAGGGGACAAGGAGAAGAGAAGGGAAAAGATGGAGGGGCAGCTCTCTCCAGCCACGTATCAATCTTCACCCTGATTGAAAAATCATAGTAATAGAGCTCACAGCTGATATCTTGGCCTCTTTGTCCTGTGTCATCCTCACTTTAATGAGATGGCTTTTTGAGAGAGAAAATAAGACGGTATGGAGTGTTTGAGGAGTGGGGCGGAGACTTATGGACAGACACTGCAGAGAAGGCTTGATGAGTTGCTGTTGTGATTGAGAGGTTGTAGACCAACTACTTTGAAAGAGGGGTGTCACAGTCAGGGATGCACCGATCCAGGTTTTTTCACTTCCGATCCGATTCCGATACCTGAATTTGGGTATCGTCCGATACTGATTATTATACCAATGCCGATTATTGTTGAAATTATGTGTAAATTTCGATTATGAGGCTGTAATTAACCACAGATCAGTTATTTACATAGAAGATATACAAAAATATACAACTGTAAGGGTTTCACATTGAATTTCAACATTTATTGAATGAAGTGCAGAACACTGTATGGATACAGTTAATCTCCATAGAGACGAGGGCTGCCTTATGAACAGCAGAATATAGCTCTTGTAGCAGGTCTACTTACAATTGTCTCACTTTTGAAATAAAATGTGTAATAAGAAGACAGTGTCTGTTGTTCTACACTATCTACACTACCAAAAAAATAATAACACCACAAGGGCTGCTGCTTCTGAACAGCACACAAATCAAGTAAAGCGTAGCAGCTTTCATAAGTGACATATGAAATAATTGTAAACATCTCTACCCCCCCAAATAAAAAATAATAAAATAAAAATATTCCCGGTGTTCATTCACGTGGCGCCTTTTCAGATGTTTGATTAATTGTTAATTGTGATATTCAAATAGCCGATCAAATATGGGGATAAATATCTGTAACCGAATAGTAAATAAATATTCGAATGTAAAATATTGAGTGTAGCAGCATGTCAGGGCGCCTGGAGCAGTGGACCGTTTCATCCAACAGAGGGCGCTGTGAGCGCAGCTCGACCCTCAGACACGTCCGCTGCTCTCTTGATCTCAATAAACAAAGAGTTTCCACTCTGAGCGGACATTAACAGCTCTGACACATATGAGGAGAGCTGTGTGGAAGTATTTTAGGTTCTACACCATTGATGGCAAACTTAAAATCAAAGACCACGGCCGACGGCTTTTCATCCAAGCTATACGGCCGTGTGCAGCGGCGCTTCGTCAAGAGTTTAACCCGTGACTGTGTTCTTTTCGCCAGAGTGTTTACCGAAAGGACGGATAATTGAGTCTCTGTACCTTATTCCAGGGGGCATGTCCAAAAACCGTACGGCTTTAATTTTGAGGAGAACAGCCTTACTCCACACAGCAGATATGTTGTTGTTAGTGCTTGTTTGTTAGCTCAGGTGGCTAATCGACGGTGACACACTCACAGGAGGCACTATGCTATGCACACACTGGCTGGCTGCAAACTGTGGAATGGATTTCTTTAAATGAGAGGTGGCGTCACGTCTTGTGTGTGTTGTGTGTTGGATCGGGCGTCCCGTGGCACACGGATGGGAAAATTCCGATCCGTTATTTATGCCTGGATCGGACGCCGATACCGATACTGGATCAGATCGGTCCCATCCCTAGTCACAGTAATTCAATTTTTTTACAACTGATTTACAACTGATTCCAATAGTCAGTCTTAACCTCATTATTATAAACATTATTGCACAATCTATCAATGCATCTGCTAAGTAGGTCCAGTTTTTTCCAGTGTCTCTTATTACCATCTCCAAGGTGGTTATGTTTTTGTGTGTTTGTAAGTTGTTTAGTTTGTTTGTATGTTAGGTTTTTAACAGTACAACTCAGGAAGTTACTCATGCCACAGCATAAGGAAGATCTGATAAGCATCCTGAACTGAGATGCTTACCCAGGAAATTTACTTTTCAGAATTTGGTGTGAGATGGGTCAGTCAAACACATTTTTGCCAATACGTTAGAGTCCTCAACAGATTAGCATGACATCTTCAAGATATTTTAGTCATGGCATTAAACAAATCAATCACTGTTTGATTCCCTTAACATTTCAAGGGACAGAGAAAACTACAAACAAACCAATAAAAACACTACAAAAACCATATTCATGGTGTGGGATTCAAAGGCTCAGAAATTAAAAAATTGATTACCTGATGACTTAAAATGCACAAATATTTGGGGCAAAATCAATTATAAAAGGCATAAATGTTTGCAAATAAAATAGGAATAAAAATAACATAAATAGATGATACTGAGTTTAACAAACTGACCAAAAATGTTTTTGGATGAATAACTGTGTTATCTTATTAAAGCTGATTATTTAAAAAAATAATGAGAGTGATAATAATACAAGCTTTTTGCTTTTAAACCTTTAAATCCCAAACAAAGGAAATATCAGTTCTTTTGACTGATTTGTAGTTTTTTTCTGTATCCTAAAACATTGACAAAAACAAACTATAATGTGTTATTAAAAAAAAATTAGAATAGAATAGAATAAGCCTTAATTTGTCCCACATGGGGAAATTTACAAACACAATGTTTTTGACACATTAAATATTTCTGAATTTATTGACCTCTGCCAAACAGTTGAGCTGGAAGTTAAAGAGTTAACACTGCAAGATAGGACAGTTCTCCAAATAACCTGCTTCACAGAGTTGAAAATACCTTGACAGAGGTATGTGCCCACTTCTAGTTTTACATTTGGAAACATTTATTTTTAAGTCAATATTTACAAACTCATTCTTCCTGCTGCGTTGATTACCTCCGCCAAGGAGGTTATGTTTTCGGGAGAGTTTGTTTGTCTGTCTGTCTGTCTGTGAACAAAATAACTGAAAAAGTAATGGATGGATTTTGGTGAAATTTTCAGCAAATATTCAGCATGGGAAAAGGAAGAAGTGATTCGATTTTTGGTGTTGCTCCGGATCAGCATGCTCCTGTATTTCAAAGCAAGTGTGGTCTGAAACCATGACATCCATGTAGGGGATACTGTAGCTTTAAAGAGCTTAACTGGTCAGATTTTTCTTTTTGTAACCAAAACGAGCTGAAGAAAAAAAACAAAACACCTGCACTGTTTATGTTTTACTCTCACCTGTTTGCTTGCAGTATATGTCTTTGGAAGTTAAACACAGCTGTGCCAGTGTGAATGGAAAGTCAGTAGATCCAGCTTGTGATTCATCAGCGAAGACTAGGGATGAGAAGTTGTATGTTTTTATTTATACTAGTGCAATTATTGATTCTATCTATTGATTCAATTCCTAATTGAATTTTGTAAATTTTCTGTGAGGAAAAAAAGCAGGCCCATGTGCCTCCACTGTGCCAACAACATCAAACACATGGGTTTATTTTTGGGCAGATTTCTGTTGTTTCTATGGCTGCTTGAAATCACACGGATGTAGGCACTGGACAGTTAAGCCACACTTATGACTGCCTCTGAATTTTGCAGACACGGTTTGATTTCTGTGTTACAGTAGTTGGCCAATATACAGGGGGTAAGAGTACTTCTCTTCCTATTTGAAACATTTAAAATAAATAACTACTTTTATTTTGAGAAACTTCTGGATGACTGAAAGAAGAAAGAATCAAATTTAGATCAACAGATGCCGATATTAAGGTGCTTCAAAATATATAGAGCTACCTGTAAAAAGGTGAAAATGTCTGATATCACACTGCCATCAGTGATCTGAGTTCAATAGGACATTCTGCGGCCCAGCAGTGTCCTTGTTTTACATCCTTGTGAGAGCAGGAAGACGCTATGGCAGGTATGGCATACAGCTGCTGCCTTGAAACAACGTTCATGCCCTTTTAAAATCCAGAGCATTGATTTTGAACTTAAACTGCAGTAGACCCATGTGTGAATGTTGATAGTTCAATAGAAAAGAGTGTGCCTGTTTTATGAGTAGAGGATTAGACCCCAAAACACAGCAAAACAAGATGAGAGTGCACTTATTCAAAAAGTACACTTTCCTCTCGACAGTACACGGTGATTCATTGTGGGGACTCTAAAATCTGTTGCATAGCACTCATGGCTCTCAGCAGTAAACCATATTCCATCAGTCCATCAACTCTGTGGCAGCCACAGTAATGCAAAAGCTCCAAACAAACAGCAGCTGATAAAGACTGACATCCATACAGGATATTTTACCTGAATGTAGCCGTGACTTTTCAAAGTCTAACAGAAAGTCTTTTACAGCTTTAGTGTGGGAGAGAGCTGCCACCATAAAACACAGACTTTTTTTTATCTGTAGCTTCTTTTTAAAGTGTTTCTGTATATATATTTACCTTCAGGCAGAGAGTGTTGTTGGCCCAAACATCTCTACTCAAACACTGACTTTATAGCAGCCACATTTATGCTAGAGCAGACTTTCTGAAACTTTTCTCGAAGTATATTTTATTTCATTTCTATTGAGGCTTCTGACTCTTTTTCTCAACTGAAATCAACATTCTGAACACTGAATATGGAAATCACAGCTTTTCAGATGAATTTAGATCTACTGTGGGAAACTAGGAGTTGGCTTTGAAGTTATTATTATTCTTTTTTAATCTGTATTTTCAAATTGGCTTTATATTCACCGGTTGCTTAGGTTGATTTTAACTTTCTGTTTTAACTGTGGTAGGATAGATTAGTTTGTTTGTTATGCTTTTAAACCCTGGAAAACCGCATCCTTTCAAATCTGTCTGCAATATCAAAGTCATTTTGTCTATAAAAATGTGTAAAACTATTAAAACTGGTTTTATAACACATTTGAAAGGGCTTCATAGCAGTGTAGCATGTCGTGCTGATAGCTCAGAGCAAGAAGGTTGCCTTCCTATGTGGAGTTTGCATGTTCATCCTCTCACGTGTATCCTCCATCTACCCTTGTTTCCCAGATAGACAGATACCTGAAATGCTTAATTGTCAAGAGACAATTGTCACAAGAAACAAATTTATCATGAAACAACCACAGTCACAAGGTAGAACAGTTAAAAATTAATTGATTTACAAAATCTGTCACACATCAGCAACAATGATGATGTAAATAAATATCATAAAAAGTTATACATAAATAAAACTGTTTTTTTAGATACTTTAAAGGGACTGTGAGGAGTTTCTAAGTAATTACAAAAAAGTCTCACTTTTAGATATATGCCTGATCGAAATACACACTTTAAGATGAGTTTTATAGCATCAAAATAGGTTATCTATAAATGCTATTCCTTAGCCTTCCGGTCGGGCCGGACAGGGCTGGACTGGCCTGGATACACAACTTCGGGGACAAGACAATTAAAACTAGAGCAAATTTATATTACTTGGACAAGTCTTAGAGCACTAGGCAGTAAGTAGCGATATATAGCCGGCTAAGAAACTATGATACTAAGTTTTCCAAAAATTGCTTGTTGTCACACATCAGAAACTACCGCTACATAACTAGAAAGAGATACATTACCTCATCGCTTTGGCTTCAGTCACGTCTTTGGTGCATTCCAGTTGTAGTCAAAAGTAGGAATTTCTGAGTTCCGAGTCGGAAACTGCAACTGGAACGCCCCCCGAAATCTGAATTTCCCACTGGGAACTTGGTGAAACCTCGCCACCCCGAGTTGACAATCGAAGATGGATGCCCCCATCTTCAAGTGTGAACAGTTATTTAGCTCCTGTAATAACCAATTTATTTGCACTTCTGACTGGGGTGTGTCGCTCTAGATCAGCTGTATTCATAGTATTGCTAGACTTATATTTACAAAAATGCTGCCATAGTGATAATCACATTCTTAATGTGTGATGTCACTCCCATTTCCGAGGTTACTGGAATGCAGCATTTCGACAGTCGCCGCGCGTGCTCATGGGTAGCAGAGTCTTAATGTCGCTGGTAATAGATTCTTCTCATAGCACCTTTAATAACATCTAAATACACAATTTTGAAAAAGGATGACGCACAATATATATCAGACAGTCATGGAGTAATAAGTGAAGTGAAGTGAAGTGAAGTCAAGTTTATTTATATAGCACTTTTCCTACTCAAAGTGCTCAGTGAATACTATCTTAACTTTTAAAACTGTACCATATATTATAAGAATCATTAAACTTGTTCACAAAATATGTTGAAATGAATGATCCTAATTTGTCAAGAAAACAAAACTGTCAGATGCACCCTTGAGCTTCAAAATTTCAGTCACATACTTGTTTGAATTATTAGCTGGATTCATGAATTAAACCAGAACAATAAGAAAGAAGTGGCTAAACTGAAGAGGCCACAGCTGTAAGCCGCAGCAAAAATAAATATTTTAGGTGTCATTTTGAAGAAAATTGCTCACAGATTGAGAAATGATCTCTTTGTGGTAACAGGACATCTTATCCTGGGCTACAGCATCACTTTGGAGTAATATTCATTTTGACAGCCATGGGTAGCGAGTGCCAGTCGTCAAATTTTGGCTTCAGGGGTTTGGAAAAGGGCATGGATAATGTATTCTCAGTTACAGAAGTTGAGTGTCAGCAGAACATGATCCATGATATCCTAACTGAGAGCACTGTAAGTCCACTTGGAATCAATGGTGCCCAGAATAAATGAGTAGTATTTGTAGGTATGTGTTAATTTTAAAGATTTAATGCTGTTTAACTAATAGTGACTCTGTGCAGACATATATGGCCATGTTATATCCTACTCCTAAAATCAGAAACCCTCATGAAAATAAAAACAGGCGTGATTTTATAAAAAAAAATCAAGCCTCATACAGTGAGAGCACAAACATGTATTTTATATTTGTACTGAGGCCATTTTTTGAATGAGGCTGCAAATACACACTCATATAACCTTCAGGGTTCCTACAGGCAGCCACAAGAGGATGCTCGAGTAACTTCAGCTTTGGCACTTTTGCATGGGCTTTCTTTTGCAAACCTGGTGGTTTTCTCCTGATGTCAACCCCTGTTAAGTGTGTACCACTGAAATCATGAGTTATTCAGATTTAAAAAAAAAAAACATTCATAAAACCAGGCTATTAACTCTAACTTCTCCTGTTAATATCTCCTGTCAAATACTCTTTTGCATAGATTTGAATGGGACTTGTGGGACTTCTGCAGCTAGCCTCGAGTGGACACTCCAGGAATTGCAGTGTTATACATATTGACTTTGAATATGCTACTACATTGTTTCAGATTGTGATTACAAGCCTGGTAGATGTCGATCTGACATATGTTAAAAACTTTCAGAAATAATTTATATTCATAGTTCTCAACAAGAGGTTCAGGACCCAAAAGCAAGCCATGACACTACTTTCAGTGGTTCATGAAGAAGTGACTTTTTTTTTTTTTTTTTTTTTTTTAAAGATATTTTTTCGGGCTTTTATGGCCTTTATTCGATAGGACAGCTGTAGAATGACAGGAAAGCGGGTGAAGAGAGGGGGGAAGACATGCAGCAAAGGGCTGTGGCCGGGATTCGAACCTACTGCCGCTGCTGGGGGTTAGCAGTCCCCGTACATGGGACGGACGCTCTACCAACTGAGCTAATGTCCGCCCCGAAGAAGAAGTGACTTTTAAACAGAAGTTGTGAACAAAAGCACATACTGTACTTTCATGTTCAAGGGCCTGTTTTCTGTCACACATACAGTGGTAGAGTAAATAATAAAATCAAACCTGTAACCAAAGGCTGTAGGGTTGAGTGGCAGTACACAAGAGGGCTGTTTGATGAGTGCCAATGAGAGCCATGAAGAGGGATATGATTTTTTCCCATTATTTCTGTCTCGGTAAAAAGACTTCATAAAGAACTCAAATATAAGTTGTTGAAAATTTCAGTAATTTTTGTTGCCATTTGTTATTAAGGGGTTGTAGGGGATCTTATGTCAAGACCAAAGGAAAGAGGAAAGCTTACTTCTATAAATAGTTGAATAAGTCTTTTAATGACATACATTACTTCTTTATCAATGAGAAGGCTCATTTTCACTTTGACTTTTTCAAAGGGACTGTGAGGAGTTTCTAAGTAATTACAAAAAAGTCTCACTTTTAGATATATGCCTGATCGAAATACACACTTTAAGATGAGTTTTATAGCATCAAAATAGGTTGTCTATAAATGCTATTCCTTAGCCTTCCAGTTGGGTCGGACAGGGCTGGACTGGCCTGGATACTCAACTTCGGGAACAAGACATTATATATTTCGGACACGTCTTAGAGCACCGGGCTGTAAGTAGCGATATATAGCCGGCTACAAAACTACGATACTAAGTTTTCCAAAGATTTCTTGTTGTCACACATCAGAAACTACCGTGATGTAACTAGAAAGAGATACATTACGTCATCGCTTTTCATCCTGTAAGTTGTTGAAAAAAGAAGTTGCAAAGCAATGAGCAATGAGTTCTGAGGAAGGTTCGAGCTGCAATTTTATTGGCATCAACAAACACGCTTTGGCTTGGGTCACATCTTTTGGTGTATTCCAGTTGTAGTCAGAAGTAGGAATTTCCGGGTTCCGAGTAGGAAACTGCAACTGGAACGCCCCCCGAAGTCGGCATCTCCTTCTGGGAACTTGGTGAAACCTCGCCACCCCCGAGTTGACAATCAAGGATGGATGCCCCCAGTGTGAACAGTTATTTAGCTCCTGTAATAATCGATTTATTTGCACTTCTGACTCGGGTGTGTTGCTCTAGATCAGCTGTATACATAGTATTGTTAGACTTATATTTACAAAAATGTTGCCATAGTGATAATCACATTCTTCATGTGATATTTGTGAACAACAACGCAGGGCGTGCTAACAACAGCTAACAATAGCCTGGTAGATCGGCATGTTTTTTTCCGACTTCAACTGGAACGCTGATAAGTCGGAGATGATGTCACTCCCAGTTCCGAGGTTACTGGAACGCAGCATTACGACAGCTGCCATGCGTACTCATGGGTAGCAGAATCTTAATGTCGCCGCAAACAGATTCTCCTCATAGCACCTTTAAATGCTATATAAAACACTTGACTCTCACAATTTGGTTTAACAGAGGATATGTTATAGTAGTGCTTTGAAATTTCCATTGCCACTCCAGACCCCTGCTTCCTTATTCTACATCAGGCACCTTTGATTAGGTAAGACTTGACCTTCTGCTTCTCGGCCTGTTGGACATTTGCCCAAAGCCGATACTCCAGCATGCTACAAATCATTCTCTTAATTATTGATAAGCCAATTTCAAGTAAATAGGGGACTGAAGAATGCAAAGGTCTGCAGAGAGGAACAGCCTGACAAAACATCTAATGCAATTATTCTTGTTTTAATGTCAAATAAGCAGCGCTGCTCTTTTGTAGCTTAATGTTCAGTAAATAATGGGAACAGTCTGAAGTTAATGGAGCAGAAAGGCATTTAAGCACATTCACAGATGGATTTATTGTGTTTTTCTGGGTTCTTGTGTACAGTTGTTTGAACAAATGCTATTCATTTTAATCATACTAACCCTAATTCAAAAAGAGTTCAGACATTTCTTATATGAATAGATACAGGACACAATTTTACAGCAGTCATGGCATTGGCCTGTGAAGAGCAGAAAACAGACATGATGGTGGAGGAACCCTAGAAAGTAGTAAATGAGGGATTTTAAGGGGTGTTTTCAGTGGCAAAAATCCCTCTTCAGTGTTGGGGAGGACTATAAACAGTAAAATTTACATGCGTAATTCTTATGTGTGTGCATGTGTGTGTGTTTGGGGGGGGTTAAAATAAATGCTATATTTTTGCTGTGTTGTTTTGATACGTTTTAAAATGTCTTATAACTATTTTCTTTTTAAGTAAATAAATCTGGAGTAAAGTAAAGTAAATAAACATTAAAAGAGAATTCTAATATAGTGTGATATTTGTGTCATATATGAGAGGATGAGGATCTCAGCATGTCACCTGTCCGTCCTCTCTGACTGTCACAGTCTGTTGCATCAGGTTCACAGATTCATTACAAACTAAGATGAAAAGATGTGCTACATACAGTGCAAATTTCATTTTTCGCTTAAAAATAAACACCATATTAGCCGCATGCTGTCTTCATTTAAAACATGCCAGCAGACATGTTGTGCTTGTTGAAAAATTGATAAACAACTTATCAACCATTCTGTGTTTTAATACACTTACTTCGTCCGATCACCACCGCTTTGTCCACCTGCCTTCGTGCACACAGCTCAGGCCGGTTGCGGGGAGAAACAGTTTAGACCAATAATTGTGAGGGGAGGGGGGATGTAATCATTAACAGTTAAAATTTATGTTATTTATTTATTGATTCTAAAGAGGGAACAGCGCATATTAATGAACATTTTTACAAATGTAAATATGCCAGATTATAGCATTGGGCTAATTTCCATCTGCAGACCCCCTGGCAGGTTGATGGTAACATATACATACAAGACACTATGCAGACTAAATACAGTAGGACAAACCCAAGGACAGTGGACAAGTATAAAAAGAAACAGAAACATATATATTGCACATCCTCCCATCACACAGAGTGCATCAAGCATTTAGCAAATGCAACTTTTATTGCACCAACCCCTATTGCACTGAATGTTATTGCACCAGTTTATATTGCACAAATCCCTATTGCACCAACATGAGCAACTTATAGGTCAAACATGCTCACATGGCTGCATTTCTCACAGCCACAGTTTTAGCTGTTTTTTAAATGTTTGCAGACTTGGACAGTCCCTCACTGATAAAGGAAGACTGTTCCAAATCTTTGCACCCTGGACTGACAGGATGTTTTGAGAGGACACTGTTCGTCTTAATGGGAGTTCCCAGTTTCCTCTGACCATGGCCCAGGTCACTCGTGTAGTGTTGGGCACATTACTTTAAAAAAGTAATTAGTTATAGTTACTAGTTACTTTACCAAAAAAAGTAACTGAGTTACTAACAAAATTACTCCTTCATAAATGTAATTAGTTACCGGGTAAAGTAATTGATGCGTTACTTTTCTGAAAAAGCTTTTGCTGCTTGAACTGTGTGTGTATGTGTCTGTGTCCTTCCTTGTTGTTACCTGCTGCTGCAGTTCACGCCGGAGCGTGTGCAGGGGAAGCTGCCTGATAGATCAGAATGGGAGTGAAGTGCTCTGGGTATTTTCTGCGGGACCGCTTCAAAACCTCGTAAATTCACTGTCGTTATGAAAGCACCACAGAAAGTCACCGTGTGGATTATCCGGAAGTATCAAAATAAAGCACTGCGCGGACTCTCAAACGTAAATTTGCTCAATTCTTTTTCACTATGTCAAAACCGGAGGCATGAGCGCAGCTCACCAGTCGGTCAGAGGGTCCCAGAGACAACACGACACCATGGACGAAGAAAATGAATCGTAGAGGTACAGAAAATACAACACGAAGCTGTGTGGTTGAGACCAGTAAAAGGACCTTAGAGAAGCGAAGTGAGGTGTTTATTTATTTTCTCAGTCTATAACATGCTTTATGAGTGTGTGACATCAATAATCTCATGAGAGTGGTTCTTCGGGGATCAGCCCTCCTCCTACGAGGCTGCGCCCTGCTTTCAGTGGGGGTTTATCCGTCAGAGCAAGACCGCGGCGCGGTGCTTCCGCGTGCCGTGGATAACAGCTGCTTGACATCGGTGCAAAGTAACGCTCCACATTACACTGTCAGTAACGGTAACGGCGTTGTAACGCATGAAAAAGTAATTCATTAGATTCATCAGATTAGAAATAACGGCGTTAGTAACGCCGTTATTTCTAATGCCGTTACTCCCAACACTGCTCGTGTAGGACCACAGACGGATTTCTGCTTGATGAACTCATTCATTGTAGGAGGGGCCAAATGGTGTAAAACTTTGTAAATTAAGCAGGATGATTTAAATAATTTAAAATTTGAGAAAGTTATTAGATTATATTTGTCAAGTATTTGGCAATGATGGTGAGAAAATTGTCTGACAATGTTTTTTAAGTACTGTTACTCATATTGTACAGTCAAAACACATGACTGTACAATTAGAAAATCTTATTTGAATGGGATTTTTTGGGGGGGCAACTTTGTGGAATGGGGGGACTTGTCCCCTGCGTCCCCCCTGGGATTTGCACCTATGAGTGTTATCTTTGAAGAGGCATTTCTGTGTTAGCTGAGAGTTTAGTAAAAGGTGTCATGCTCTTTTCCTGCTTAAGCCCCTTCCAGCAGCATCATAAGCAAAGCTGTTCTAGCCCCTGTCCCGACTTTTTGTAATGTACTACAGGCATCAAAGTCAGAGTGGCAGTACACAAGTTTGAATATTAAATCCAACATAATGCTGTGATCAACAAATATAGGCTCAAACAGCATGGGAAATCTTTGTATTGTGTTTTTATTCATATTTTGAGCTGTGTTCCATCTCTTTTGAAAGTGAAGTTTGTACAGCCTAGTTTGATGACTTGAGTTTTCAGCGTTGGCACTTGAAATAGATGCCTTGAAGCGTTCTCACAATTTCTTGCTTCATTCTGTTTTCATTCAGGAAAACACTTTTTTGTGCATAACTTTCAAAGATAAGCAAGATAATATTGTCAGAAAAACAAAATGGCTTCACTTTGAAGAAATCACACGTACAAGTAAGTCCCAAGCCTCGAACGTTATATGAATCAGATCATGGAACAAAAGCTGGATACGTAATTGAAAGAAAATTAGTTTTTCTCTCCCTGGTTTTCTCAGTACATCTCCCAACAGGGGGGCTGCACAGATATCTCTCCATTCCTTGTTTTTTTGGGGGGTCTTTTCAATTAATTTACTTAATATGATTTCATCCCCCTGCTTCTATCTAGTCAAAAGGAAGTGCCTCCCTGTTGCCTGGAGACTACTTGTATTATCACGCTCATTCATCCTTGCTGTGCTCTCCGGGGCCGGTATGTGACTGGAGTACTCTGCACAAGGCTTGTTTTGTGGTGACATACAGCTTGTACTTTTAAAGTCATGAATTAGATGAACAATTACTCAGACAACAAGAAGTGTGCACAGGTTCTAGACAGGAAAAGTTTTGTGTGTGTGTGTGTGGGGGGGCGGCATAGCAGCTTTGTTCTGTGAGGGCTGTGTGTATTAAAGGTTCACTTTGTGGAATTTTAAACATTTACTAAGCAGGTGTAAATCCTCTCCCTCTAAAGGTATTGATTATTGTTGGTGACTTTTAATGTCAAACTTACTCTGGGTTGGTTTCAGCTTTCCATTCATGCTGGACGTCCTAGCCTGACACACCAAAATGTAAGGATGATTTTTAATATATGTATGTTTGTAATATATTCTTTTTGGTCTTGGACTCATTTTTCCAAGTATTTTGCAGATTTCCCATGTATTCAGCCTGCATTAGCAACATGCATCTGCCTCCGCTGATCAAAACATACACGAATGAGTGACAGGAAGTTTGGCTCTTTTTTTTTTAATCAAATTTTTATTAAATTTTAATCACACACAAAGAAAAACAGCACATGACCAGTGCAATAAAGAAAACAAGACAAAAATAGGCAATGAACAGTATTCATAATAGAGATCAAAATAATAATAACAATAAAAATAAAACTACCCCAGGGCACCCCAGATTCCAGTGGTAAAAGGTAATAGCAGACGAGATGGTTAGTTCCTCTCTTTCAATTTTCTTGCCATTGATACCCATATTATAATCTTCGATTCATCAATCCCATTCAGGAAGTTTGGCTCTTTTGGCTAAACTCTCAGAGAAGAGCCAGCTCTTTCGGCTCCCAAACGACTCTCCACATAGGATCTATTGATGCCCTATATGTAACCTTAAAGGTGCTATGAGGAGAATCTGTTCCCAGCGACATAAAGACTCTGCTACCCATGAGCATGTGTGGCGACTGTCAAAATGCTGCGTTACAGTATCCTCAGAACTGGGAGTGACATCATCTCCGAGTTATCGGCGTTCCAGTTGAAGTCGGAAAAAAACATGCCGATCTACCAGGCTATTGTTAGCTGTTATTAGCTTGGGAGTGGCGAGGTTTCACCGAGTTCCCAGTAGGAAATTCTGACTTCGGGGGACGTTCCAGTTGCGGTTCCCTACTTGGAACTTAGAAATTCCTACTTCTGACTACAACTGGAACGCACCAAAAGGCACAAGCCAAAGCTTGTGTTTGTTGTGATGCTAATGAATGCAGCTCAGACCTTCCTCAGAACTCTGCATTGCTTTACAACTTCTTTTTTCAACAACTTACAGGATGCAAAGCGACGAGGTAATGTATCTCTTTCTAGTTACGTAGCGGTAGTTTTTGATGTGTGACAACAAGCAATTTTTGGAAAACTTAGTATCGTAGTTTTGTAGCCGGCTATATATCACTACTTACAGCCCGGTGCTCTAAGACGTGTCTGAATAATATAAATTTGCTCTCGTTTTAATTGTCTTGTTCCCGAAGTTGAGTATCCAGGCCAGTCCAGCCCTGTCTGACCCGACCGGTAGGCTAAGGAATAGCATTTATAGATAACCTATTGTGATGCTATGAAACTCATCTTACAGTGTGCATTTCAATCAGGCATATATCTAAAAGTCAGACTTTTTTGTAATTACTTAGAAACTCCTCACAGTCTCTTTAACATTGTCAAAATTAATCATTTTTTGTGGAGAAAACTTGTTTGTGTTTAGTATTTTTATGAAAATCATTATAATTGCCTAATTTTATGCATTAATGTTGTTATAAAACCAATGTTATTGCCAATATCTTTACACTCCAGCCAGATGCTGCTTCATGACACATCACCAACACATGCATACCTCTGTTGTCTTACTTGTTACCATGCTTGTCCTTACATGCATGCCTATATAACTGAGGTAACAACTTGTGCTTCTTTGTCAGTCTCCCACTGAATCGGCTGTAAAGAAACTGCTATGATAATTCCCCAGTTTTGTCTTAAGTATCCTTTATTATTTAAAACATCTTGATATCGCAGATGCATCATTCAGTGTAATTTCTTTATTAATTATACATTGCCAGCTTTGCTAATACTTTAAGCTAAAACTAATTCAAACTTTGAATTGATTGCAGGTTTCTCCGTATCATTCTTTTTCTCAGTGAAGTTTCCGGATTTTTCTCTCCTGGCATTACATGAAGTGCTGTCTGATCCTCCTGTTCTTCCTTTTCCTCTAAAGCTTTATCCTCTTTTCGATGACAGATGGTGTAATAAACAGAAAGCCTTTGAGAAAATCACCCTCAACATATGTATCTTTCCCTGTTAAACAAGGGAGAAAACTATCACACCTGGAGCAAAGCTGGAAGGAAATGATAGTGAAACGATTGAAAAAGATGAAACACTCAATCTTCTCTGTATGTGTTTGCAGCATCCAGAGCTGAACATGAAGAATTTTACACTTGTGACTTTTTTTTCTTTTGTATCAGGATTGTCTTGACCTTTGCATGCTGCTGAAAAGCTATAGAGACTCATCAGTCTGAGAAATGTTATTAACCAGCATAGTGGTATATTGTTTCATTTCACTAAAGGGATAAGAATCCATGTGTAACCATAGGACAGTGTTACACACAAGTGAAGAAGCTGCACATGAATTTGAGTTTTGACCACTTTTGTGGGCTGTGGTGTCACATGAAGATAACTCCTCAGGGTATCAGTATCTGTAAGTTGCTGTACTGGGCCCGTATTCACAAAGCATTTTATCTTACCACGAGGAGGACTCATAAATGACACTAAAAGCTCCTAATTAAGTGTTTTCTCTTAAAACCTATTCACAAAGCTGCTGAGACTAAAGCTGTGTTCGATATCGCTCACTATCACGGATATAGTGCACTATATAGTGTGTTTGCCATTTTGTAGTGTTGTTCGAATTCTCAGCAGTTAATTTCATTCACTATGTAGTGCACTACAAAATACCCACAATGCACAGCAAAAGTGAGTGTACATACGATGTACCCTACATTGTACTCCTGTATACCACAATGCAATGCGGTCTTGTTTTTCCATAGAAGAAGAAGAGAAGGAGGCTGTTAGGCGCTGCTTTCATTTATAAATGAAAGATACTGGGTGGGTTTTCTGTAGACCCCATCCACACGGATCAGTACCTCCAGTTTGATTCACACCACCCTCTGGAACACAAACTGGGGGTAATCCGTACTCTAAAACATGGAGCACAAAATATCCCATCTGAAGCAGATGGGAAAATAAGGGAACACAAACATATTCATTCTGCTCTCCAAACTGGGCTTTTATCAAAACAGCTAAAAAGCCCGGGGAGGACAGGAAAGACGAGGTCCACGGGAAGAGAAACAATATTGTCATACCCTACGTGGCAGGAGTTTAAGAGAAACTCAGGAGGATCTTTAACACCCACCAGATCCCCGTACACTTTAAGCCCAGCAACACTCTGAGGCAGAAACGTGTCCATCCCAAGGACAAAATTCCAAAGGAGAAACAGAGCAATGTGGTGTACGCAGGGCAGTGCAATGAGGAATGCTTTGACCTGTACATTGGAGAGACTAAGCAACCATTACATAAACGCATGTTGCATCACAGGAGGGCCACGACCACGGGCCAGGACTCAGCAGTCCACCTCCACCTCCAGGAGAAGGGGCACTCCTTTGATGACCACAAGGTGCGCATTTTAGCCAGAGAAGACAGATGGTTTGAGAGAGGAGTACAGGAAGCCATTCATGTCAAACTAGAACAGCCATCTTTGAACAGAGGAGGAGGCCTCAGACACCACTTGTCTCCCACCTACAATGCTGTCTTTAGAGCCCTCCTAAGGAGATGCAGCCATCTTTCACACCTGCAGTCAGGTGACCCTAGTGACTCTCATAAGAGGGCCGGGGGAGAACGACCGCCCAGCAAGGTTAACGACAAGGTTAACACATTAACACCTAACGAGTCGTCAGTTTCGGGTCACATGACCTTGTTTTTCCTGCCACCAGCCTCCTGGTGTAAAACTATTAAGTACTCCCCACCAGACTCTTTAGAACTGAAGAAGCTTCTTGGAGGAGAGGCGAAACGTCTTCTACTCACACAAGTTTGGTCCGGTTGACATAATTTATGCTTGTTTGAGATTTATCTTGACCTGGATGACCGAGAATATCCACAGATTTCAGCCAACTTGGCACATTAACAGTAATATACAAATAAAAAGTACTTCACAAGCCTTAGCTTGACTGAGTCAGTGTTTTTTTTGTTTCTGCTTGAAAACAGGGATGTGATTTGCAGGAGCTGGGGTTAAGTGCAGCTCATGCTGACATCACTCACCATCAATCATCTGTGTGCTGCTGGCACGCTCACAAACAGCCAGGTTTGAGATTTTTTAATAACACCAGCAGGTCTGCAAACATGCTGCAATCATCTCATTCTGAACATGTGATGCTGTGCTCATTCTGATACCAACAGCTGGAAGAGGTACGATGGGGGGCTCAGGCCACCCAGGACCAACACATGGTTCATATAATTATCTGTTTATTTGCACTGCTGTTTTCTCATATAAATATGAACGCAGTTTCAATATGGGTGCTTTTCTTTTGAAAGGTTCTAACACTGTCTGTTGCATTAGCATTTCTACAATTTATTTATTTATTTACCGTTGGCCTGCTTATTAGCCCATGCTGAGTGAATGTGTCATAGGAGTTCAGAAATGTTCCTTTTCCAAAGCTGTTGTACCCCTGATGCGCCAGAAAGTGTCTAAAGCCAAAAGTGTCTCTGTGTATTTACTTTTTGGTCAATCATAGTGGCATAGTTTCTCCTCATTATACTTGTTAACATGGCACATCCTTGTAATACACTGCAATCCCAAACATCTCTGTGGTGTGAGGCTTTGTGTTTCTTTATCAGGGTCAGTTCATATGCTGAAATGTATGATTTTCTTTTAATCTTTTAATATGAACACAATTGATTGAATGTTACCATTTATTTTATGTTTCTATGTTTTCAGCATTCAGCAAAATAAAAACATATACAACAAAAAGAATATGATTAGAAATATACACAAGGATTAACAATTTAATTGTAACCACTGCATGTATTTAAGACTAACAATTAAATATCAGTCAATTAATAAAACTAATGTCATACAAATAGATTAATCTTTTTGCAACCCCATGGTTTGGTCTTGCTCACCTTCAGCTAACCTGGCACAGGATAGACACCTACAGTGTGTAGACCAGAGGTCAGCAGCCTGCAGCTCTATATTCTGCTCTTCTGCCCCCCAAAGTAGCTCTCTGGACTTAAAACATAAAAAAAAGCAAAATGTTCCTGTGTTTCTTGTGCGAATTAACGGCTGTTACTTCTGCATGTTTTCACTATTTGCAAAACAATGTGTTTTTTTCATCAAATGCTTTTTCTTTATTTTGTAGATCTTGTCAATTTTAATGTGCTTCATGTGTGTGCCACGCACAGTCCATATTTATTGACTGAGGTATGAAGGGCAAAGACCAACGATGACAGCACTTTTTCCATGGAAAAAAGACATCACAGGTAAGCTCACAGGTAAAGATGCAGCAGCGCCCTGCTCTGCAGGTCACACAGGAGCAACAGGTGATGCAGTGGGATAGTGCGCTTGGTCAGTGATCGGGAGGTTGCAGGTTCAAGCCCAGCTCTGGGCGATACATGGCGATGTGTCCTTGGGCAAGACACTTAACCCCAAGTTGCTCCCACTGCTGCTTCAGTGGCGTGTAGATGGGCATGAAAGGGCATAAATGTGTTAGAAATACTGATGGAAAAACTAACATAGAAACTCAATAACCATCAGTGAGTGAATGTGAGAGCGAATGGGTGTGAATGGGTAGGTGTGACCTGCGGTGTAAAGCAGCTTTGAGTAGTCAAAGACTAGAAAAGCGCTATATAAGCACAAGTCCATTTACCATTCATAGACAGGTGCTGTTGTTGCAGAGTTTAGTGCAAAGGGCCAGGTCATTTGTCCTGCAAAACTGTTTTTTCCTGGGAAAACTGCTTCCATCATTATTCTTTGCTCTAAATGTAATGCAGAAATGTCGTCCAGGTCTCAGAAAACAACTCCTAAAGGTAGATCTACATTAATCTGGCAGACATCGTATACAGGCTCACAGTCACTTATTGCTGTTGTCTGCTAGAAGCTCCAATCTCTTTTTCCTAAAAGAAATGGATCAATCAGTAAATCAAATTAAAGGGATGACGGCAGAGTTCTCCGTACATACTGTATGTGGACATAAACATGAGCTGTTTTGACCATAGTGCTGTTAAACCAGGCTGGAATGTTTGCATGGAACTTGTTTTAGGCCTATTTCAGCAGTTAGCTTTAAGTGGACTCTTGATAAACTTTTTTTTTTTTCACTTTCTGCACTGACTTTAAATGTCAACACCAAAGATTTCCACTTGGAACTTTTGGATAGCAATAATATATGCATGAATTATCCAAGTTAATAGTTGGATTTAAGTGTTCATTGTTCCTTTTGTGAAAGAGAGTCACATGAATGTACGTAGAAAAAATAAGTAATATGACTTATTTTCCTTTACAAGACTCAATTTATCTGGCCAGTGTATGCTGGCCCTACATTTAATATTTGTTAAAGTGATTCAAAGTCAGAGACACATTTCTCTCAAGTCAGAATAACAAATATTGCTGGAGTCGAGGCACACTTGTGTGATCCAAGTCATTGTGGGCTTAGGACTTGATATTACATTGGAGGGTTTTAGTCTTTGTAACTATGTTGTTCAGTGATGTGACTGCTGTTAACAATCAAAACAGTGAACTTGCAAGATTAAAATAGGAAGCCTCAGACAAGTGAATACATCAGGGACCAATCAATATGGCATTTTATATCATCAGTGGGCCTGATAGATCTAAAATCCTCTTCAGATGGAAACTGGTGTTCTGGTATGCAGAGTGGCTCATTATTTTGTGTCATCCTTTGAACCAAGTTCTGTGAGACTGATGAAGACAAAGACAGGCCATGAAGTGGGCGTCCCAGGAAGACAACACCCTAAGAGGACTAGTTTCTCACCCTTGTGTCACTGAGGAACTGTAGGCTTTCTAATCCTTACAACTTGTACCTCTTCATAAAGGTGACTAATAAGGCTTTCAAGTGATAGAAAATACAATTGCAACTGTTATGAAAGGGAGACATGTTGGACCAAAATTACTTTTGTAAACTTTATTTGAGGAGCATAGTTGTCTACCTTGATGGTTCCATAGTCTCAAAAATCTCAGTTTGAAACTCAAAACCCTGAGGATTGTTGACAAACTGGCTTAAAGCTGTGGTATACGATTTGAAACCGCAGCCTGCCCCCCTTCCCTCACCTCTCCCCTCCGTGTTCCAAGATCCCGCCCCCAGCTCGTGTCGCCTCGCCTCTTAACAAGCCCCCTCGGACAGAGCTACGAGCTACTAGCATATATATATCAGCAGCAAACTCAATCAAAAACAGCTCAGCTCAACTGAAAGTATCAAACACGACAGACATCCCCCTTGTAACACACAGCAGTAGCCATTTCAATTGGACCGGCGGCAATGCGGGTCTGGCGCCGCCAGAGCGGAGCCGATTGTGGGGGAGGATTTATCTTTCTCGGCCTGTCCTTCCCAGCTCAGCTTACAATGCTAACGATTAGCGGCTAACAGGCTAACCCGCTCCGCTACAAGTCATTAGCCAGGACAGGCACAGACTAACCAGAGTTATTCAGCAGACATCTCCCACTGTAGTAAACAAAGCCATTACCTGATCAACCAGGGGCGAAACGGCCGATGCTGAAGGTCTGACGGATATACTGAATGGATTTTTTTCATTCTTTTTGGTCTTTATACTGTGTAGATAGGACCATAGGACCATAACAGCCTTATAAACGGTGTAATTAAGATGTACAAAGCTTCCAAATCGTAGACCATAGCATTAAGATGTGAGAGAACGTCAAACGGCAGTCTTGTGAAAGACTTTAAAAAGTTTCAGCAAAGTCTTCCAGTCCATGGAAAGGATTAGAGTCCTTTGAAGGAGTAAGTATATAGTGGTTTTCGGGAAGTGGCATCATGTGAAATCTTGTTAGCTGACATTCCAAAAAGTGGAAGGTTAGACTATTTGTTGCCAAAAACAGTAAATCTCAAAAACACTGTAACATAGAATAACATCCCATCAACCAGAAACCTCTTCCCTTATGACCTCTTCGGAGACCCATTTCTGAATGTAACAGAGTGCTTTTCAGAAATTGACGGAAATTAGCTCTGCACCACAGAACCATAAAAAATACAGAGAGAGGGGGAGAGAGAAAGGGGGTGGGGGTGAGATGGAGTATCTGGTGGCCGGTTGCCAGGTGAAGCTCTCCAGAGAGCACCGTGGGCACTGTGGCAGAGCGATCCAGCCAAAGAGCTTTGTTGTGATAAATCAGATTCACAACCCTATTTTTACTCATCTATAAATCTCATCGGGAAAGAGGCACGGGAGCCAGGAGAGGGCCATCGAAGGATTTGCGTACGCAGGAAATGAGCGAGTTACTTCCTGGCGCTGCGTCGGTCGAACACGCTCTAATGACCATTATTTATTTCGGCTGTCGTCCTGGTTCCCGATTCTAATCTGCTGAGGATCTGTCTACCAAAAAACGAGCAGATCATTAGGGACGGGAGAGGGAAAGAAAGAAAAACAGAGAGCAGAAGAGAGATGAGGGGCAATTACCATGCTTTGTTAATTGCACTTATTTGCACTTATCATGGAAATTACAGGCCGCTGTGAGTACAAATACAACAATGGTGATGCTGAAAGCTGGAGGTATATTTCTGGGCTAATGCTGAGCTCAAATAAATGAAACTGTCTGTATTTCGTATTCCAGCACTTTGATGCAATTATTCAAAAGGATTTAATCTTGGCTCCACAGGACCTTGGATGTCATAGTGCAATGAATTCTTGCTCCTCAGCAGATGATCCATCAGCACCTCATAAAGGAATCCATTTACATTATAAAGTAACAGCTTCCCTCACACTTTATGAGAACAGTAGTAAACTGATGATGTATTGTTATTGTAAAAGTGGTCAGGCACCTACACAGAGCACAATTAGAGGGAATATTTACACATCTCAAAGCTTTATTTTACCCTGAAAATCATACAGCATAGTTAATGACAGGGTCTCTGTCTAGAGCCACACTATTGATTGCTGTGGAAGCTCAACATATGAAGCACTGTGTCTGAGTTTCAACTGAAAAATGTGGTGAACTAATACTTGATTTATCAATATTGAGGTCTGTATTCAGAATGGTTCTAAGATTTCTGATTTGTTCCAACATAAATGAGGGTGCTGTATCTGATTATTTGTATTTATAATGAGTTTTAGGATTGCTCTTTCATTGACTGATGATTCAAAAGATCCTCCTCTGATCCGAATTTCATCACATGGATCGAAATTGGTGTTCTGAGGCCTTCAGACTTAAAAGTTGAACATTCACCAAGCTATCAGTATCATGGTATGCACCACAAGATAATCACCCTGATTTTTGCTCAATTCACCCCTTATGAACACAGTTAGCAGAGGCCCAACGATCTGATGGTCCTGCAGATTATCTCAGGAGATTGTCCTGTAGTGTGCTATCAGTGATTTGACCCTGCCCCATCAGCTGCTTAGACAATTGAACCTTTAATGGCTTTTTGATTGAGTTACAGACCGACCAATCAGAATCAGAGATCCGTGTCTCAAAACAATTTAATGCATTGTCATGAAATGATTACAAATTTGTTACTTAAACCAACACTATGTAGTTTTTCAAACGTAATATAATCCTTCGATGTTCATTGTGATGGTCCAACACTTTACAATGAGTTCAATGAAACCTCTGTCGTGGTCTGGAGTGGTCTGTATCCCTTTCACTGGTGCTATGTAACTTCGAGGTGGATGGTGGGAACCCTGCCACACTAAAAACTACACATTTGGACTGCTTTACGGCATACATCACTTCCCCCGATTCCCGATTCGTTTAAAACACGGAAGTCTCGGCGAAGGCCAAACGCGTAGCTGTAACCATGGCGGAGGCAACAAAAAACGTAAGGAAGAGAAACGTTTTGTTGAAGGATACAAAACAAAGAAAGCGAGAGAAAAACAAGTTGAATGCTTGGACCAGAATAAACATCTGTTCGGCGTTCACTCGCTGGCATGAAATAAAAGACGAGGAGGGATGTCCGACTACTATCAGGTATGTTAGCGACTAATTTATGATGAAGTTCCTCAAAAAAACTTGACAGGAAAAAAGTACAGCGCAACAAATCCAGAACGTAACAGTATGTAGTTTTGTTTAGACCTTTTTCAAGTGTGTGATATCACCAGCTCATCGTTGTCTTTACTTTTATTCACTTTATCGCTTTAATAGGACGGGGCGGGGGCGACTTCACGGTAATAAAACCAAGTTGAACTTAGTGATTTTAAACATCGTCATTTAGTCAAAAATAAATACATTACCTCGTCGCTATCCATCCTGCAAACAGCCGCTGAAGACAGAATACTTTTGAGCGAAGTCCTGGCTTCTGTGATTCGCCTACAAAACAAATGCACGCGACCGGCAGATCTGTATCCTTACGACAGTAGGCGCGCGCTAGTGCTCATGGGTAGTTGAGTTCTTTTTGCGGTCAAGCAGGGATCTTCCGCTGTGCTGCTTTAACCACAAAAAAATGCATCTACAAGTGAAAACACCTTCGTGAAAATAATGTTTGGTGTTCAAGGAAAGTGCAGCATAAATAATTGGAGCTTCTTGTTGATGCTGACAAAGGCACAGTAGGGATAATTCAGCCGCTAAGGGGCTCTAAGGTAAACAATTTAACTGCCGTGAGTTTCTGCTGCTCTCACCCTGTACTGTTTGAAGACTCCATACAGTTAAAACATCTCTACACAACGGTTGTATACTAAACAGAAAATCAGCATTTCAGTTTCATGTGAGTTCTTCTACAACGAAGGATTAGGGCCACGTTGAAAACTTAAAAAAAAAAAGAAGGTTAAGAGAATTGAGTCGTAAAGTTACAAGAATAATCTAATAAATTACGAGAAAAAGTCGTAAAGTTACGAGAATAAACTCATAAATTTACGGGAATAAAGTCGTAAAATTACGAGAATAATCTCATAAATCACGAGAATAAATTGGAAAAGTTAGGAGAATCTCATAAATTTACGAGAATAAAGTAAAAAATTATGAGAATAAAGTTGAAAAATTACGAGAATTAAGTCATCCTTTAGATCAAACTAGGAAACATCTACTTGGGTATGAAAGATATTAAGGAAGGTTACGACTTTGTTCTCGTAACCTTCCTTTTTTTTTTAGTTTTCAACGTGGTCCTTATCCTCCGTCGTAGAATTATATGCATAGTATCAGAAAAAAAATGTTAAAAAAGGGAACTTCCTGGGTCATGCTCACAAATCACATAAAGAACTCACAAAGCATTCTGGGGGCAAGCTTCACAGATATCAGGGAGTCTTTCAGAGACGATTTTTCATGGGAAATTTATCAACCCTTAAAGAGAAGTGACACTGAAAGCAGACAAAAGTGACAGCAAATCTCCGTCAGCTTTAGAGGGTTTGGGGGATGAAGTTCCAGGATGAATTCTTGGTGACCCGTTTTGTTTCATGTTTTGTCTCGTGCTTCCTGTTTTCTTGAAAACTTACCTGCCCCTCCTTGTCTTCATAGGTTTTGCTTCTTGTCTGGCGCTGTCACACCTGATCACTGATTGTTCTTCACCAGCTGTGTCTCATCACCCCCAGTCACCTCTTGTGTTTAAATATCTTGTCTTGTTGCCATATTGTTGATCTCACAGTCCTCGTTCCAGCATTCCTTCTCAGTTTAGTTTGTCTTGTTTGTTTCCTGATCCTGTCTTGCTGTCCCACGTTCCTTGGATTTGTTGGCCTGGTCTGTTTAGCCTTTTTGTGTACTGACTCCTGCCTGCTTTTCCACTACTGTTTTTGCCTCAGGCTCTTTAGACTCTGTAGCCATGCTGACTGATCTCCCTTGTACCAAACCCTGCCTGCTTCTTTATTAAACCTCCTTTGTCCTTTGAAAACCAGATCTCACATTGTGCACTTGGGTCCTTCCATTCTGTGCCTTGTTCAAACATGGACAACATGCACTAAAGTAGGTCCAGCAAAGGTAAGGTGGACCAAATGTTAATGAGATAAGCAGAACAGCGGAAATAGCAGGTTCTGATCACTCATCCAGCAGCCTTTCACTATATGTTGTCATGGTAACTATAAACAAATGGTCTCTATTATCCAGCCTGTGTCATCTATAAAATCAAGAAATCCTTTTACAGTTGCTCTTCCAAAATTTAGAGTCAAAAATTGTTCTCTTGAATTATTATTATTTTTGTATTTGTTTGTCTCTTGCTTCTTTATATCAACAGATTTTTCCTTGCCATCTTTTTTCTTTGTGTGTTTTTCTGCATGCTGGTGCCACATCTGTTCCGTTGCACTTCTCCAAAGTAGCACACAGGATAAGACACCCACAGGTCAGGCAATTAGATTTCAGTTCAGCTGTGGTTATGATAGACGGGACCTACTCATTGACCAGAACCCTCAGAGCAGGTTATCTGACTGTAAATATTTGATTTTATATCGAGGTTACCCTGACCACCTGAGCAGATCAGGATGGGAATAATCACTCTTAACACTGCTTATACTACAAGAAATTTTGGAAATATTATCATTGGGGACCATCAGGCCTTAGCTGACTCTGGTCTGAGAAGTGACCTGATCATTTTGAAGCAGCTGTTCTGTTTAGGCCAGCTCACCTCAGGTTTTTGGTTCAGGTTGAAACAGCAGTGTCACATTTCTGTGATATATTTTTAATCCATTTACTAGTGTTCAGCCAGAGTGACTGACATTGGATGGCATTAAGTTTTAGTTTTATAAATCCTGAATGATCTTGGCCTTCAGAAAAAAATTCAGTACAAAGTACACCAAGGCAAACCTTCACAGCAAGACAGCCGACTGTGGTCATACATCTTCTAACAAGATATATGAGCCTTAGCATGCTGGATACATGTTTTAATAGGGACATTTCAAGCTAATGAAATGATACGGAGGATACTGGTTAATGAACCAGGCAGTTTATGGTAATTATTGCTACTTGTCCATAATTTAGCCAGCCCTTCCGCTTTGACAGGCAAATTATTGATTGTCTAGGCTGAATGTGCTCTGTCTGAGTCCACTCTGTTTACAAAGATCATGTTTCAGGGCAGAATTATTCACAGGACATATCCACGTAAGAGAACATTGATTAGAGTTCAATCTTTCATTTTTACCTTTATGCAAGCGTCCAGTCTTTCACCTCAGGCAGAGGAAATGCCTAATGATCTGTTTATCTGTTTTATTAGTGCATGTGCACACCCACAGCTGGCTTTAATAAAAATTAATGATGTACAAACACTGATAATTAATTGTGTGGCATATCTGCTTTCCGGCACAACCTGCTTACTCAGCAAAGGGCAAATACTGTGTGTGCAGGATGTATAATGAAAATCCTCTGTGGAACTAGAGCTGGATAGATGAGAGCGTTAAAAAGGGTGGTTCTGATCCAACACAAAGTTGAAAGGGTCCAAAGTGGATCAGTGGATCACATTTGTGATCAACTGCTAATTAAAACACATGACAGCAACTTAAAGGTTTATTTCAAAATTTTTGAAGTTGGGTGATTGAGTTACTTTACAAAAGTCAGTGAAGTGACTGAAAGCATGGCTGGACCGCCTGAGACAACCGGCACGCTATGGTCAGTGTTGGGCACGTTACTTTAAAAAAGTAATTAGTTATAGTTACTAGTTACTTTCCCAAAAAAGTAATTGAGTTACTAATGGAATTACTCCTTCATAAATGTAATTAGTTACCAGGTAAAGTAACTGATGAGTTACTTTTTTGAAAAAGTTTTTTCTGCTTGAACTGTGTGTCTCTGTCTCTGTGTCCTTCCTTGTTGTTACCTGCTGCAGCAGCTCTGACATCATCAGTTCTCCAACAGCGCGTGCAGGGGAATTTGCCTGATAGACCAGAATGGGAGCGAAGTGCTCCACAGTAAGCTTCACCAACGTGCCAGCATGCCAAGATGCTGGAGATTCACTTCAGGTCTCTTTTGTGCGCAACCGCTTCCAAACCCCGTAAATTCACCGTCGTTAAGGAAGCACCAGACAGGAAGTCACTGTGTGGAGTATCTGGAAGTTTCAAAATAAAGTAAAATGCACGGACTCTCAAACGTTAATTTCCTCAATTGATTGTCATTATGTGAAAACCGGAGGCACGAGCATCAGGTCAGCAGTCGGTCAGAGGCAACACAACACCATGGATGAAGAAGTGAATCATAGAGGTACAGAAATATAAAACATTGTCTGCATGACACCAAACATCTTTTCTACAATGATATAGGCAGATAGAAGTTGAATAAATCGCAAAGCTGTGTGGTTGGGACCAGCAAAGGGATCTTAAAGAGAAGTGAAGTGAGGTGTTGTTTATTTCTTTTCTCAGTCTATAACATGCTTTATGAGCATGTGACATTGCTATTCTCATGAGAGCCTGTGGCTCTCCAGGGATCAGCCCTCCCCCTACGGGGCTGCACGCCGCAGCGCTGCTCGGTGCGCCCTTTCAGTGGGGTTTGTCTATCAGGGCAAGACCGCGCGATGCACTTCCGTGTGCCATGGAATTTGGGGGTGAGGCAGATCGGATTACAGCTGCTTGACATCGTTGCAAAATAACGTGCCACATTTCACTGTTAGTAACGGTGACGGCATTTTAACGCATGAAAAAGTAATTAATTAGATGACTCGTTACTGAAAAAATAATACCGTTAGTAACGCTGTTATTACCAACACTGGCTATGGTACTGCTAGTTCTTTTATTTTGTATGTCTTCCTTGTTCAGACCTCTTGTGTTTCCTTTTTACTGTCATGATTCTGTTCTTGGTTTAAGTTACCCAATTTGAGTTCAGGTTTTTGCATTGTTTTTTGTTTCCTGTTTTATTTTGAAATCCCTGTGTTCCTTGGGGTGTTTTCCTGCCCTCCCCTCTGTGTGCTTCTGATTGTGATCTTCCCCACCTGCGTGACTGTCTCACCTGTGCTTGATGTTTCCACAGTGAATTTCATCTGTGTTCTCCTTTGTCTGTGTTGGGTCATTCATCTTTGCAGTGTCACTTCACCTGCAAGCCTCAGGTGTTATTCAGTATTCCTCCAGTGTCCCTTCTCTTTTATAGTTATTTTTTTTTATCTGTTTAGTGATTTTTATTTGAACTTTGTTATATTTGATTCTAGGGTTTTCCTTCCTTTGTTTCACCAGTTTAAAGTTGTTACTTTGACTTTTGTTTTATGTTTGGATATTATTGTGAAGGATTGGCTTTTGATATTTCATCCCTTTTTTGTTCATTCAAAATAAAGCGTTTTGCCAATCTGCATTTGGGTCCTTCAACTTGATTTTTTTGTCACTTTATTTTTACAAATCCTGACATGGTAAGGTACACTTCTGTTGGAGAGTAGAATTAAAACATAATTGTGTGAGTTTCAAGTAAAAACAAACCACCAAACAATGTAAGGTTGAATTTACAATTCCTTAAAAAGATCTAGTGCCAGCAAAAACATCACCTCCTTGATGGAGGTAAAAAAAAAAAAAAATGACAGAATGTGGGATCACAGCATATTTATATGAATACCAGTCACCCACCAAATCACATTTTAGAAAATACCAGTGTTCTGATCTGTTTCTCAATAAACTGAATGAGATTTTTTTCCCCTCATCAGCCATTATATGAAAAGGCTGATGCTGGCCCACACACCTGACTTTCCTTAAATAGAAAAACAGAGATTTCTTCTGCACGCCCGTTCTTTCAGCCCAGAATAACGAGAGGTTTGCAAGACACTACTCCTAAAAACTTCCATTCTACTGACCAAAACTTGAGCAGATTGCAACAAGCTCAGCTGGACCCATCATCGCTGCAGTCCAGACCAAGATGAGGGCAAAGCATCAGAATGTTCAAGAGCTTTGAGTAAAACGTTGGTGCCATTTTTAGACAGCCAACATCAGATAGGGCTTTTACCCTTTTACAGAAATACCATTTTTATTATACTGCCAGTACTGTCATTTCTCTCCACGAGAAAGTCATGCGAACGCCCGCCAGTGTCTCCACAACCAGGCCTGAGTACTGAATGTGTGCTGCAAGCCTTCAGCGAAACTCCACTTTAGAGAAAACAACATTTCTTATTTGGACTTTAAGAATCAGCCTCCCTAAGCTTGAGCCATTGGTGTACTTATCTCTAATGTAATTTGGGCCTTTTGGTTGTCTTAATCAACTAAGTGTCAAGTCTCTGAGTCAGCCCTGTGATTCTTTGGAAACATTACAAAAATAAATACATCCTTATTGTTTTTAAAAATCAAACTGGCTTGGGCTATTGAAGAACTGAGATATGTTTATGATAAATGATAAAAAAAAGTAAGAAAATTGTTGTGTCTAGACTCGATTCAAGAGCTGATGTAATACAACAGTTTAATCCTGCAGCTAAAACTAAAAGCCACATTCAGCATAATGATCAAATTTACTCTGAAGATTAAAATCAAATGTGTTTCGACTCTGCTGCCTGATTGTAAACATTTCCTCTCAGAAATGAGATAATCAGCGTTGTCAATACCATTTCCCTCTCAGTGGCATTAGATTGCACGCCTAGTTTTTGCTGTATTTTTGTGCTATTAATATTATTCCACACAGACACATTGAACTTGTGAAGGCTGTATTTGTAGCAGCAGTCAACCGATCCAAGCAGACATCTCCGCCTCAAAGTTGAAATGAAAATGAAGCCCCTGGGTCTACCTGTTGGCTCAGCTCAGTAAGCTGGGAGAGAAAATGAGGGCCAGTGGGAGCATCATTTTTGTTTTTAGAAACAACTTTGGTTGCATCTACACTGCAGGCAGAGATGACATCAATCCTTTTTTTCCTCAGATATGATATTTAATGATTGTTTTAAGAGTTTAAGTAGCTTGAGTCATTAAAAAGGCCCTGTATATACAACATATTAAAGGAATATTTCACCCAAAGAATGATATGCCTTCATTTTCTACTCACCCTCATGCTGAGCAACACTCTGGAGCACTTTTTTGATGTCTCAAATGCAGCCGGAGGTCCGGGGGGATTTTCGCTGTCAACAAACTTCCATCTAACAGGGGACAATGGAGCCCGAAAGAAAAAGGTCCATAAAAGTCCACAAAAACGTGCCTATTTTCCTTCATACTGCTCGTCCGCTGTAATCCAAGTGTCCTGAGCGGGTAACGTCCATAATTAATTCGAAACGAGGTCATTTAGTACATTTTTCGAGCCTAAACAGTGCTATAGCGTACTTCCGCAGTGCACGTCTACGCGCTCCCTGCACTACGTAAGCCGCGGCAGGCCAATCCAGACGGCTTACGTAGTTTTCTTTCGGGCTCCGTCGTCCCCTGTTAGATGGAAGTTTGTTGACAGCGAAAATCCCCCTGGACCTCCGGCTGCATTTGAGACATCAAAAAAGTGCTCCAGAGTGTTGCTCAGCATGAGGGTGAGTAGAAAATGAAGGCATATCATTCTTTGGGTGAAATATTCCTTTAACACAAATCAACATCCCTTTTATTCATTCAGATACCACTGTTTTATTATTCTTATTCACCTACTGAGTTGTAAACTAAATGCATCAAGTTTGTTTGTTTGTTCATTCTATATTATTTCTTATGGAGCTTTCAAGTCTTTGTTCATTACCTGCCGATTTTGTTTCAGGAGTCCAGACTAACTTCATTTATGACTAATCCTAAGCTTCATACTAGCAATTGTTGCTGCAGGGTGGCCAAAATTCACTTCTCCTAATGGTGATCACATGTCTTTAGAATAGCTCTAGATGAAATATATATCTCCATTTGTTCAGCATTTCCTTAAAAAACATAAAAACTTGAAAAATAACTTTGCACTGGCGTAGTTAGCCACCTGAGGTGCGGAAAATATTCCCTCAGAGTCAGATCAGTTTCTCCTCCCCCAATGGTGTTGACACAGCTGACATCAGAAGCCAAAAAACAGGCAAAAACCAGCCACGCTCTTGGCATTTTTATACGCTCAAAACCCTGAGCACTGAAAGAAATTTCAAACCATTCAACCTTGACCTTAGTTGGCTCTGACCTTTCAAAGGTCGACCTATGAGAAAACAGCCGTATGTGACATCGCCAGAAGCAGCTTTTCCAAGCAGGAAGGCAGACAGTGATGGGAGATAAACAGACTGTGCTCCCTGAGCCATGCACTTTCCTTCTTTGTGAACAAACAAATCATTCACACACCCCAAAGGCAACTTTAGAAATGCAAATGATCTGATGTGCTTAAAGTGTAGAGGTTAACCCTGTGAACTTGGAGGACTGAATGTTTTACATGTGTGCTGAGACTTACAGTATTTATGCCCTATGGATGATGTCTGTATGCCCAGAGCCATCTGTTTGGATTATGCATCATTTTGTCTATGTTCCTGTATAAAGCAATAAAGCTGTGTTCACACCAAATGCAACTTTGCAACAATAACTGCGTTGCCCACTGAAGTCGTGTTGCATGTCCATAAAAACCTCATTTTGGTCACTGTTGCAATTAGTGATGTCATGTCCGCTTGAGTTTCACCTGGATCATGTCATGTCATATAATAGGACGTATAAGCTAACACTATTCCAATTGTATCATTGTCATTCACCTACCAACCACAAAACAGTGCAGCTGATGGCCTTGCAGCATCATCTGAGGCTGCATTTACACGGCGTCGAAAAAGGGTCAAATCCGTAAAGTTTTCGTTGCGTTTTAGCCTTGCATTTAGATGGAAACACGTTGCGTTTTGTCTTAAAACAGAAACTTTTGAAAACGGGCTCCAGAGTGGAAAGTTTCCAATACGCTTTCCATGCAGCTCCATGTAAACCCGTATCAGAGCGTTTCAGACGTTCTTACATGCGCAGTACTCTTTCACATGAAGGCTGCGCGCGCATACCAGGTACAACAATAGCTTCGGCTGTCTGTCGAGTAATGTGTGAGCCTCTTATTGTGCTCGGTTTGTTCTCCGGACAAAACTATCCACACAGATTTGTTGTCCAGAAAAGAAACTCCTGCATCTCTGTGGGTCTATTCGCCATTGTTGTTTGTGAAAAGTTGTTCTTCTTCATACGTGTGTTGTAGCAACGCTGCCTCTCTGCAAACCTGCACCGCCATCTACTGAACCGGCATGCATACCACAGCGGATTCACTCGTCTCCAGCGTCGTTGTCTGAATGCAGAGGAATTTGAAAATGCAAAGGAAAAATCTTTGCGTCTTTAATTCAGGAGTTTCCATGTAAACGTAGCCTTAGTTCTCTGCAGTCCGTCTAGGCAGAAATACTGTACTCACCAACTTATGTTTCCCACACGGACATAGATTGTCACTCCGTGATCTGGAATAAAAACAGTCAGTCACGAGTACCATACAGACACCCACCCAATGCTGATTGGCTGTTGATGCACAGCAACAACAGCAACAACTTTTTCAACTTTGGCAATGGTGCAATGGAGTGATGGAGTGATGTGGTCAACTTGATCGCGGCGGTCGCATTACAAGAGGGTTACTTTACATGGAGAGTGGTCACAAAGTTGCTTTTGGTGTTGTAGGCAGCTTAAGAATGCCTGTAATACCACTGAATAACATTGCCAATGATCAGGTGGAACCACCAAGACACAACAAAAAGTAACAACTTAGAAAATGGCAGACATATTTAGAGAAAGGTTGAGTTTGTGAGTTCATGTCATCATTTTTCCAAGGGGCTGCTTGATTAACAGGGATTCTACCAGTTCAGTTAAGAGGATGACAGACAGAGCAGCAGGATGAGCAGATGACTGATTTACATTACATCCTGAAGGTGAGCATAGAGTGTAATCACAAGTGACAGTATCATGAACACAGGCATTGACTGTGATCAGATAATCTTCTGTTTTTATTACTACTATAAGTTAATGATTGTCTTTCAGTTGATTTGGCTACCTTTATTGTTGAGTGATTAGTATGCTTAAGAGTCAAGTCATAATCTTTACAGTTGGTATTTTCGAGTGCAATGACTTGCTAATCGTTTTTAACCCATGTTCAGTTGAATACTCAACAAAGGCAAGATATTTAATGTCCAAACTGATATACTTCATTGCTTTTTTTTTTTTTTTTTTTAAGCTGGGAAAGGGGCAGCAAAAGACTGGGGAAATTGAGCAGCACTAAAAATCCACCTGTTTAGAATATTCCAGAGGTGAAAAGGTTAATTTGAAACAGATCAGTGTCATGATTGGGTATAAAAGCAGCATCCCCAAAAGGCTGGTTTCTTGTCAAGGTTTACCACTTTGTAAACAACTGTGTAAGAAATTAGTCCAACATTTCTTAACATATAATTGCAAGAAATTTAAAGATTCCATTGCCCCAACCAATAATATTATGAAAAAGTTTCAGAGAATCTGGAGACATCTCTTAAGGTAATCAGCCAGCAGGCTACAAAACAAACACTGAATGGATCATTATCTGTTGACACAGTTGTCACTACCTTTACATGTGCAATTAAAAACTTTACCATGAGAGAGACAACAGCAAATGAACATCACTCAAGACTGCCATTGGCTTCTCTCAGCCCAAGCTCATTTGAGATGGACTGATAGAAATTGAAAAGGCATATGTGATGGTTTAGGGATGTGTTAGTGCCCATGGCATAGGTAGCTTGTGCAATTGTGAAAGCACTATTAATGCTGAAAGGACATACAGGGTTTGGAACCACATGTGTTGTCATCCATGTGATGTCTTTTTCAGGGACATCCCTGCTTATATTAGCCAGAAATTGCCAAGTCACATTCTGCACATGTGAAAACAGCAGGGCTTTGTAAACATTCAGATACTAGAGTGGCCTGCCTGCAGTTCAGACCTGTCTACCACTGAAAATGTGTGGCAGATTATGAAGCACCATATACGAAAAACTAAGGCCCCAGACTGAACAACTGAACTTGTATATTAAGCAAGAATGAGAAAGAATTTTACCTACAAACCTTCGATAATTACTGTCCTCAGTTCCCAAATGCTTTTGAGTGTTTTTTAAATGGTAAGGTAATGTAGCACAATGGTAACCATGCATATCCTAGCTTTTGTGAAAGATTTTCCTTACATGTAATTTAAAAATGAGAAAGTACAGTTTATCAGTTTGATCATTTGATATTTTTCTTTTATCATGTATTCAACTGAATAAAGGTCTAAAAGGTAATCCAAACTTTGTATTCTACTCTCTATCATGTTTTACACAATGTCTGAAACTTTATTGGAATTTGAGTTGAACATGCTGAAAAAAACATAAGCCAGCTGTTGGGGGAGCCTTTTTACATTAGATGATCAAACATGATTCATGCAGTAACCTCTCCCTCATTAACTGTTGACTCTGTTGCCATTTTAAGAGGCAGACAGCCCAACCCACTCAGGGATGGTGTTTAACAACTGGGTGTTTCTGCAAGAGCATAATTCAAGAGGAACCAGTGGACTTCCAATCCAAAGATTGAACTTAGTTTAAGTTCGGAAGCATTTTAATCCCTTTCTAAAACTTCTTTAAACTCTTAATAGGTATTAAAAAAACCTTGGAAGTTGTGCTAATTACATTGACGATAGTGTTTACTTTTACTATCACATCCCTTCTTTAAATGAGCACCTTAATAATATATTTGGGTAGTCCCAAAGCTCCTCTCTATCTTGAACAATATTAACTCTTGTTAGCAGCATGACTGCTAATTATGTGTCTGTTGTTTTTAATCTCCTATGAACTCCTTTTTTTAAAACAAATTAGTTTTTAAGTGTAGAGACAGTTAACACTGCATCACAACAGAAACATAACATGCAGAATATTTGTTCACAAAGTGCTCCACAGATTTAAAAATATGATCCCTTGTGGTGTACGGCTCCATGGTTGAACAGCTACTGTTTTCTCTTCAGTTTTTTATCTCAGACTGCAGCTGACCCTGAAGCTGTGTCAGGCTGTATATACCGAGAGTCAAGGAAGGTCACAACAGCAACGAAACAAGATTTACAAGACACATTTGATCCATGGAGCCACTCACCTCTATGAGGAAGTGCAACATTCTACTTCTGAAAATAGGACTTAAAATCCCTGAGCGCAGAAGCTTGTCAAATGAAAGCCAAGAAACCGGAGTTGGCAGCATCTGTTCTTGGCTTGAACTGAGACCACAAATACCTTAAATGCACCTCATATACTGTACGTCCTGGCTTCCAAAAATCTTGGCATTTATGGGTCAGAAAACAAATTTAATCAGTATTAAGTGACAGGAAAAAATAATAAATAGGCAGGCATTTGTCATTTTACTTGATGGAATTGATTGTTAATTTTAATTCACAAAAAATATAACAACGCGGGTCAGCCATCATTTATAGTACAGAGATGAGTCAAGAAATCTTGTGTTTAAAGGCTGAACATGAAGTCAGAAGATGAAAAACCAAAGTCGACATTTGTGCAGAGTTTTAAACAACCCAAGCATCCGTGAGATACAAGTTGACAAGCATTTGTTGAAGATAAAACCCTGAACCTTTTCGTCCATAGTCCACTATTTGTTAAACCTATTGCAGCCAAAATTATATTGATTTAAATAAGTGTTATGAAAAACTGCTTCATCCATCCATCTATCAATCATCTGTACTTCTGATCCCTCATGGGTCAGCTAACACTGGGTAAGAAGCAAAGTACAACCTGAACAGGTCGCCAGGCAATCTCAAGGCTACGTAGAGAGACAGACAACCATTCATGTTCTCACACGTACATCATATGTACAAAGCAGCATTGCTTGATATGGACTGGTCTGTGATGAGTGTGATGAGCCAAACAATCATCCAATCACAAGCTGCTGTTGCTTTTGAAGGTTCTGCCTCTGAAAACATTTTTGAACAACTCCCTCCCAGATGGACTAGTGAAATATTTCCATCTGGCATGTCAGGTTAGGAACAACCTCCAAAAAGAGCTCAAGTTACATTAATTGGTGTTGCTATGCAAATTTGAGAGGATGATCAAGTGTACTAACAGGGGAATGAAGCTGTTTTTCTTGAAAAGTTATTGTAAATCCAAAGTTTAACATTGTAAAGTTTTTTTTGTAACTTTCTTTTGGCTGCTACCTTGGCCAGGTCTCTTGTGAATAAGATTTAAATTTCAGAAGGACTTTTTGATGAAATGAAGGTACAGAAAAAAGATGCACTCTTACACTGCTCTCTCTTTCCTGCGTAATTTGATGATTATTCTTTTGTATTTCTTTGCTTGAAAAGGCTCCCATGCGTTACAGTGTTCTGCATCAGAGGAGTCATAGATGCATGAACAATTGCACTCCAAATGTCAGATATAAGTGTGCACTTGTACTGCATGTATCATATTCAGCCACGCACTAAAACATAATATGACGTTTGACCTCTTTGATGTGGCTGCAATGACGTCCTCATTATTTCTCATACAAAGAAAAAAGAATAGATCAAAAAGTCGAGGAGAGAGCGGGATTGTAAGACACATGAGACCGCGTAATAACCTTGCCAATGGCATTCATTGTCTGAATGCTTGTGTGTGTGTTGTATTGAATATGTGTGTCAGGGTCGGCTCGGTTGATGGTGTGGGCTGGGACTGGCCAGCTGAGACAACGTGCTCAGACCTCACTGCCTGTGTGGCCTCATGCAGACTCACATCAAAGCATGCACACGCTGCCGGACAGCTCCGTGCAGAGAGGAGCTGCAACCCCTCTCTGCGGGGATCTGGCCTGTTGCCGTCACATCACTTAGCAAACTGCTTGATTGTGAACTCTCTGGTAATAGTAATTAAATTTGTCAAGGGTGTGGGAGGAAAAAAACGAGCCGTAATTTAGAGGAGAATTCACACGATGCATGCAGGAGTGTGTGAGCATGTGCAGTCCGCATTGAAAAAAACATCAAAGAAGGAGAATCTTTTGGAGAAAATCCTCATTGTGCAGAAATGGGAAAATAACCTCAAAAGAGAAACCATTTAAATTCTAATGGTGAAGGAAAACATTACAGTTTTGTGCCGCCGCTGCTGCTGCCCGCTGTTTAAATATTCCTCACTATGCAGCAGCCAATATTGAAAATGTAAGATAATAATTTCATTATTTCCACATCACAATTTCATAGACTCCAACTAAGTCGAACCCACTATATGGCTGTAAATATTACATGAGCCAGGTCATTGAGAAAGTAATTGGCTTTTAGAGTTGGCTGATACTGCTCCACTGTCTGGCTAGAGATTTATAATGTTGACTTACAGTACAAGACAGAGAGGGTAATCACAGAGACGGTTTATTCCAAAGCTCCATCCGTCCCTCACTCTCCAACACCAGGCGAGGGAGTACTGTTGTTTCAGGGCAAAACAGGTGTCTCCCTAAATCATCTCAGGCTCTTCATGGATAGAAAGCGCAGGCGAGACGACGGGGGGTAGAACTGGATGGTTAAATCTATTAAAATTGGATCCAGGGAGAAACGAATGCTTCATTCCCAATTCATGTTGCTGCACCTCCTTTCATCTTCCTCTAATTCATCTTCTTCTGTCCACGTCTGAGCTCAAATGAAATTGATTTGCATAAGAGAGGGAGATCAAATAAAAGTAAAAAGAAAATAAAACTAAAACTACCACTGGGGAGGGGGGTTGATGAGTTAGGGATGAACATGAGACACATTAACTCCTAATTATAAACTGTCTATTTTTGAGACAGAGAGGTGAAAATACATAAAACATTGTTGTGTTACTCATTAGAGAGTGATCAGGAGGTCCATGATGAGATGATCACGCACAAGGCACTTAACCTGTGTTTTTATTGGATTTTAAAACTTGTCTCATTTTTAATTTGGTTAGTAATAAACATGAGGAGATTAGGCTCCCTGAAAAACAATATTTTTGAAAGGTTCAAACATTTTTTTAAGGCTGTGAAAAGAGTCATAATTCCTAAATTAAAGCTTTAAATCTGATATTATAATTAGAATAAAAGGGAATTATATGACTGAATATATAATTCTAGGACTGAAGTAAAACTTTGGGAACACAATTTTGAAAAAAGTCAGAATTCCGGGATTAAACTACCAACCAAAACTGTCAAAGAAAAAAAAAAGAGTCAGAATTCTGAGATTTGAGTCAAAATTCCAAGATCAAAACCAGAATATTATGATCAGATTTTGGGGAAAAACTAAATTAAGTCAGAATGCTGGGATTTTGGTCAAGAAAAAAATGGGTGTGAATTCTAGGATGAGATTAGAGTCCTTGGATTAATGTCAGATTTTTGAGAAAAAATTAAAAAGAGTCTGAATTCCACAATTATGGTCAGAAAAAGTATAACTAGAAACTCACTCGGAGAGCGCAGACCTCCGCCAGCAGCACAGTCCTCACCCGTATTATTTTCAACATAAATATTAGTCCTACCTTTATTTCATCTTAATATTTAGATCCTTGACCATTCGAACATACCATTGGCAATTGGATTCATAATATCTATTTAGTTCAGCAGTTATTCACCAAAATCACATTTTTCATCATGGCAGATCCAGAAGGATCAGTCCCAAAATCTAATCATGTGTTCCTTGTCCCAACCCAGACATTTCCTGAAAATTTCAGTCAAATATGCCCAAAACCTTTTGAGTTATGTTGCTAACAGAGAAACAAATGAACAAAAAAACAAACAGATACCGGTAATAACATAGCGTAAAATACTATTTACAGGCGTTTAATTCCTTTTGCACAGAAATCTTACTTAGCAAAATCTGAAAAAAATATCGTAAATATAATCAAATTATTTATTTACACCAGTATGAATAACACCTGTACATTTTCAAGGCAAGATTACAGTACTGTTGTTACACTCTTGTCTTTTTCTTTCAACTCAGCTGTCTTTAAACACTCTTAAAACTGGTCAGGAACCACTGGTAGTTAAGTTAAGGTCGTACTTCTTTTTTTCGCTGCACCAGGGCCATGGAGATAAGCAGCAATGTACCACTAACTGACGTGACCGGCCTCCTGATGTAAGTTAAGGGCAAAAAACAAACAGCGGCAGTGGCAACGTCTTCTTCATTGAATTTTCAAAGCCCTTGTATGTAAGATTTTGGCCTCTGTGGACGTTGAGTGTAACTGCACTGTCATGAAACAGAGCGCCTCAGACCAACCTGCATTTGTTGACATACAGAGGGAGGAGAAGCCGAGTCTGATCATGTTTCTTTTCAAGTGTCAGCTGTCAGTTGTGAGCTCAGCATTTGCATGTGTGTTCTGTAAACTTCGACCATAGCCCGTACGCTGCGCTGAATAAATTACACCAGGTGTTTATTTGGAACAGGCGTCTATTTGTCAAAATGTACTGCTAAACCCGGCGTTTATTTGGGACTGGGCGTTTAATTGGAACCAGGCGTTCATTTGGTATTTCACGGTAACCTCCTGGTGGAGGTAATACATGAGTCTTGATTCTGGATTTGAAGTCAAAATTTTGAGCTAAAAGTAAAAATTCTAAAGAAAGTGACGAGAGTCTCTTTTTAAGTTAAGGAAAAAATAAGTCAAAGTTTCTGGGAACTCAGTCAGAATTTTGAGGAAAAATGAAAGGAGTCAGAATTCAAGGGTAAGTCACATTATTGGTATTTTAGTCAGAATTCTTGAAATAAAAGAAAAGTTATGACTTTAAAAAAAAGGAAAAAACAGAATTCTGAGATTAAAGTTGAAATACCTTTGTTTGGGCAGAATTCTTTCTTGAATGTCTGAGTTGTGACTTTACTTTGAATTCTATTTGAAGTCAGAGTTCTGAGAAAAAAGTGAAAAAGTCACCATCACAGACATTTTTTTCTGTTTTTTTTGTACCCTTATCATTTCCGTGAGAATAGAACCTGGACACATAGTCAGTGATGGACCTGGGGTCAGTGGGTGTTTCAGGTCTCATCATCAGACTCCCTCTCCTGGCTGCTCAGGCCCTGACCTGTTCAGGTAGCTCACTGTACCACACATTTCTCCTCTTAATATAATATTAATATTCCAGCAGCTTCAAGATGTTCATGATGGCCTTTTTTTCCTGAGTCAGCAGATACATCAGAGTCCCAGGACATACAAATGTCCCGCAAAACCCTTTTAACATGCTTCAACAGGCTGGCAGCGGGCCTCCCTCCTATGACACGGAGAATCAGAATAGTCATTCTTTTGTCAGCGCGGACATCATTTCAAAGTTAAGATACTCAACACTCAAGAATTCTGGATGGACAAACACCACAGATACATAATGCCACTATCTTTGTCAATCAGCTGTGTCAAAGTTATAGAAATACAGTTGGAAACAAAGTTAAGTACATTTCAGGCTTTAGGTTGTTTCAGGCTAAAACAGGTGTCATCCTATATCAGCTCTGGCTGCTTCATGGATAAAAAGCATGGAGGACGTAATGGAAAATAAATTGACATTTTAATCTATTTGAAAATGAATCAAGGTAAAATCTAATACTTCATTCCTGATGCATGTTGCTGCACTTCCTTTTCATCTTTCTGTGATTCATCTTCATCTCTCCAGGTTTTAGCTGAAATTAAATTGATTTGCATAATGAAAGGAGATCAAATTCACTGTACAGGAGTAAAATGAAAGTAAAGGCCTCACCCTCTGTGGGGCAAACAGGGGTTTGAGCCATGAAGGGAGGAAACAATAAAATGCAATTATACCGCTTCAATAAAGGCGTAATTCTAGCTCGTACTAAAATAACCAGATAGGCGCCGCACATTATTTTATTCAACAAAGCTATAAAGGCTTATTCAAAGCTGCGGCAAGCCTTACAACACCACAAATTGTCTAATCGCTGGTGTTTAAAAAATAGAGAAAATTAAAATGTCCCCAACCCTCGTGACAGCCTCCACTTTCTCTGGATGTTATTACTAATTACATTCCTATTATAACAGTAATGCTTGGCAACCTTCACCAAGAAAACTCATCCAATTATTCTGTAATTTGTTATATCTCTGCTTGGGGGGCCATTCTGGGGCGTGAGATCATGTTTAAGGAGCTTACATTTGGGCCACAATGTCCCAGATGTTTGCATAAATTTGACAAATGGGGGAAATAAAGACCTGAATAAATATCCAAAAGTATTTCAGATGAGTTAAATCACTTTTATCTAGTCTTTGTTCTAAGATTGTTGGATTATTACATTATTTTCTGCGCAAAGGGACCAGTATTTTAAGCAAGAAATATGCAGGACTGTTCTGTTTGCAGATGAAATAAGGCAGCCTCAACCGGCCTTGCTTCATGGATCATGCTCTACATAAACACACAGACTTCCATCCTCTCCAACTCGATGAGAGGAGACATGAAAGCGTCTCTGAGGATTGATATCGGGAGACCTGCTGCAGTTTCTCTCGATCAGAGCCTCTCCCCTCGGCTGCCGTGCACTTAATAATGTATGAAGGCTAAGTCTTTATGTCGGCTTCCTCTCTTCATTGCTGAAAATGTCAGGAAGAAGGGGAGAAAAAAATGCTTACAGCACAGAACACCATTTCAAGAAAGAATGAAGGCTTTTAGCTTCATGCAGGCATGCTAACAGAAACATACTGTAGGCCTGCATGTCTGTTTGTCAGAAAAGTCATAATGCATAACGGTATTCACAATGTTTCACATGGGAGAAATTCTTTTTTCCCAGTTGAATAGTAAGAGTTGCACATATTTAAAGGGAAAGTTCAGTATTTTTGAAGTGGTGTTGTATGAGCTCCATATGGTCACTGAGGACATTAGATACAGTAAAAAGTTCTCTCTTCTCCACCAGTAAGCCACAGTCTGTAACCGTCAGAGACGAAAAAATAGGCGCTAACAGGAAAGTACCGTACCAAATAGACGGCGGTATTACTCGTCAAATATACTTCCCTGCTCTCCGGAATCCTGGAATTTTGTGGACATTCTTCAATTTCCCAGAGATAAACTGGAAAAACATCCCAAACCTGAAGGACCTAATGAAAGTTTCTGCTCAAAGTAAGTAATAACGATGTATAGATCTGTGCACACAATCTGTCAGGTAACAAGAGATGCATTCGCTATACGATGTAACTGCATGCCCTCGTTACGCAGAGGAATACGGTGCGAGCTGAGTTCTCCATGATGCACATCTGTTTCTGCATCAAGGGAAGCATCACAAAAACCCATCTCAGAAATATTTGTCATATAATGTGCTTTCTATTGGTGTAAAACAGTCTCTGAGGCTGCTAGCTAAGTGAGTGATTTAGCGGAGGGACACACAACATGAGTTAGCTAGGTCCGGATAAACTTTATATTTCCGAAATGTTTATGCACTTAAAAACAATCATATGTAGCGTACTCTTAAACTGTGGTATTATTTTTTGATTTGAGTTCTTGTAGGTGGAGAAAATAGCCTTTGTATTTGGTACGGTACTTTCCCGTTAGTGTCTTTTTTTCGTCACCGACTCTTACAGACTGTGGCTTACTGAGGGAGAAGAGAGAACTTTCTACTGTATCTAATGTCCTTAGTGACCATATGGAGCTCATACAGCCCCACAGCAAAAAACTGAACTGTCCCTTTAAGTTAAAAGTATAAGATTCACAAAATTTGAACATTCAAGCTGGAGATGTACAGCACTTGCAGACTGTCTTTGCATCTTGAATTATTTTGTTTATATACTTGCCTGTATGTGATGTGTGTTACTGGAGGACACCACAGGGGGGCGCAGAAACCCAAAGGCTGTATGCTTATTGTGTAAGAAGTAAACTGAAATCATATAACTTATTCTAGGAGTTTAAGTAAAAAAGAACACCAATAATCATTGTCACTTACTCATTGTCCCAATTTATTATCAGTGGTCACAACTCACCATCAACATCATCTGAACTCCATTTCTACAATGTTTTCTTCAGTACAGTGCCTTTAGTGTCCTGGTGTTATGGTCTAATGATTGACTGTGTTGACGGATGCCTTTCGGTGAACTTTGTCCATAGATGTTGTGGTTAAAACAGCAGCTAAAACAGAAGGTGTACACTCCAGTGCTTTATTGTGAAGTTTTTTTCAGCACTGACTCCAAACTTCTATTCAGTTGTTTTATGTAAGCAAATTTACCAAAGAAACTGAACACAAACACACCCACTTACAAAGTCAACCATGTTTTAATCTCAAGTTTAACCAGGTGGCAATCTCTGGGATTGAAAATGGAGGCCCATGCTGAATTGTCAAATCCTGTAGTACCCCCAGTGTCCACTTGAGACTGACTGAAGGAACAGCATTCACATTCTGACATTTGAGGACAGTACTTTTGTCCCTAAAGGCCTCAAATGCAGTTTGTAAAATATGAAGGTAGAATGGTGAATGATTTTATTTTTTTAAATTACTTAATTGCACATGGTTATAAGAGAAGTCAAACAAAACAGTGAATAGGATGAAGTCACATGTGCAGCTGATATACAAACCCAATGGGGGCTTATGCACAAACCTCACCTTAATGGAAAAAAACAGATCAAATTAACAAAAAAATCATTAAATCCTAAGAAAAACAAAATGTTACAAAAATTAAAAGATAATAAACATTATACCAAAATGAGAGAGTATGCCAATACAGAAATAGAAAAGAAAAATAAGAGAATGTTGCATAAAACATATTTTGTCAAGCAATATTGAAATGTCATTTCACAGATCATCATTCATGAACAAAAAGTCTTTGACATCAAAACATTTTCAGCCCCATTCTGTATCTGGACAGAGACTCTGCCAGTAAAAAAAATAATAAAATGTTCCGTAACTGAATGCCATTGTATTTTGTGGAACACTGACCACGAGATGTATGATACAGTTGTAGGTTTGGGTTATTGGTCTGTCTTGATGAATAACTTGAGAAAAGTTGTCCCATCCCTGATATGCAGCCAAAGATGGTGACAGATGTGTGATGGGGCAATGTGATGAGTGAAATGTAACTGTGTGCCATCTCAAGCAATAATACGAACACCTTCACTGTCAAGGTTGCCTCCAAGGGGCACTTGGCCCACTATGTTGTAAGGTGGACCTGCCTAACTGATCTCTTGGATATCAGAACACAATAGGTAGCATTATCAGTTAAGTAGCTGCTGTGGTTGGTGTCTACATGCCTCTTTTAATAACTAAATGGCTAAAATCACTCAGACTTTGTCCAGTATTTTTCATAGCCTACATTTGACAAAAGCCAGGCACAGATGAACACTGGCACATCTCCGGTTCACAAGTGCTCAAAGGTTTTAGAAATCTCTGTCCTGAGCAAAAGTGGAGACTGAGTGGTCTGTGGCACAGGGCTGAAAAATCACATTTTGTGGAATTTTTCAGCTCGGTTACATCCTAAATCAAAGTGAACTGCATCCAAAAGACACATCAGGTGTGATTCAGAACTTTTGCCAATGGAACACCAAATAGTTCCAAGCAATCAAGTGACGCTGGCTGAGCAGGTAGAGGAAATGGAGTAGAAGTAAGAGGGTGATTTAGAAAATGGGTTTCCTGGGCTCTTAAAATACAGCATGTCCACTTTATTTTCATTTTACCTGCTTCTTATTTCTAACAAAATCCCAAAGTGCATATTTTAAAACTTCTGTGAGAGTGTAGAGACTCTGGCACTTGGACCATGTCCCTAGAAATTGGACATTTTTGGAGGTCTGAGAGAGGATGAAATGAAATGAAAAGAAAAATACTTTATTTATCCCAAAGGGAAATTCAGGATTGTAGTAGTTCAGATCGTGTTCAATAATAATAATAATAATAACGATAATAACAATAATAATAACAATTAAAGCTGCAAGCAGCATTGGACGGGTCCTCGCTGTCTCGCAGGTCCCTCATGCCCCGTTGACCTCCATTTTGAGGGTTTCATCCTTTTTTATTCATCCCTTTATACTACTCTAAGTTTGGTTGGTAGGTGTTTCTGCAGCTCTCTCTAGAGCAGGGGTGTCAAACTGATCCAGTAAAGGGCCACTGTGGCTGCAGGTTTTCTTTCCAACCAAGCAAAAACACACCTGATGCAAATTATTCAATCAACTGGATTGTCTTTACATGGTTGATTTGTTGGATCAGGTGTGTTCTTGCTTGGTTGGAATGAAAACCTGCAGCCACAGTGGCCCTTTACTGGATCAGTTTGACACCTGTGCTCTAGAGCCTCAGTTTTTATAATGGCTGTGTTTGAGACATTCTCTTGTTCCTCCTTTTGTCACATGACCAGCTGCACCTGACTGTTATTTCAGTGAGTGACATCATTGTAACAGCTCCTGAGTTAGAGTAAAGTTTTTATTAAATTTCACTCTCACTCACAGCCTCACCGATGACACAATTTTGACCAAATCTCTGGAACTCGTGGCACAAAAAGTGAATATTCACTATACAGTATGTAGTGATGGGGAGGAAATTATTTCAAATGTGTAATCACTTTTTTTTTCACAAAAAAAAAATCACAAAAGTACATCTTTGTGATTAGATAAATACTTTAATAGAAACACTATTGCTGCCAACAGTGACTGGGACAGAGAGTAAATAGGTCAGAGGTCAACATACAGCCAGGATTCAACAGATCACAGGCCAGCTTTACCCTAAAACCTGTTCCTAGACTCAGATATGGGAGTGGCAGAAGCTGAAAGTGAACACCTTTTGAGAAATAGATCGCATTTCTAGAATGTAATAGTCCAGCTTTCATAAATCATCATGCCATTGTGTGGATAATAAAGAATTATACAGGGGTAAATATTGCACTAATAATTAAAGTTAAGGCCATCATAAGAGTTGTGTCTTATTACCTAATGATAAAGAGAACATACAAATAAATATTAACTGCAATGTAAAAAAAAGAATAAGCAGGTAGAACTTCCTGAGAGATCACAGAATGCGATATTTGTTATTAAGAGTATTCAATCGATAATAAGAAGATTTGATAGAGAACTATTACAAAGCCACACAATTACTGCAGCCTTCCTGTCTACTGATTCGTATTTACAATATAACAGATTATGAAAAGATTAACAAAAATGTGTTTGTGGTGATTTTGATTCTCATACAGTAATCTTTTCTTTAACTAGATGTTGAACAATAAAAGAGATCATTCAGTGAAACACTTACGTGTAATTGTCTTCACTCAGATAAAATACTACAGTGATGTGGGGATGTATCTGATAAGTCTGATTGGATGAAATATCAATCAGTAACTGATATCCAGTAAGGATATACCTTTGAATTAAGATTTCAGATTCATTACATGTAATTAAACTGGTATATCTTTAAAACCTTCTTAATACAAAGTTCATGTCATTCAGGTTTGAGGATGGGGAGAAAAAAGAGAGAAATACAGAATGAATCAGGAGAGACAGGGGAAGAAGACAGGTTGGTCTTATGTTAGATGTAGGAGCACAGGAACTGATACCAAGTGATTAATTTGTTATGATATACTTTGATTGAAAATTGCATTGGCAAGGTGTGAACTTTTTTCAAAGCTGTCAAATAATGAACTAACCCCAACCCTAATAATGAAAGTCTATTGGTTAGTATTTATACACAAAAACAGGCCGGTTTGGGGCAGATTCAGAAAATCTTTGGAGAAATAACATTTTCCTTGTGAAGGTTTAGATCAGCATGGCCTCCTCTGTGATCTGTCCACATTTCAAGGTGAAACCATGTTCAGTCGAGGAGGAAATACATTTTTTTTAGACTATTTTTAAATATGTTTTTTTAAGACAATCTGCCAGCATCCTGTTAGAGATGGGTTAGGGTGTCAGCGCATGATTTGTGGGTCTCTACGACACAAATGTTAGTTACAGCATTAGTATAATCACTCTATTACATTCCTACTGGTAGTGTGCCCAGTGGGTGCTAGAGTGCACTTCTGCTTATTGGAGGTTAATTTTTTAAATAAAATGTAAATATCTTATTCACAAATCTGGTTAGGTCCAATTTAGACTTTATTTGTATATATGTATATATATATATATATATATATATATATATATATATATATATATATATATATATGTTTATTAATTATGTATAAATATATATATAAATTAATTATATCACACATATATAAATGTATGTATATATATATATATATATATATATATATATATATATTTGTATCTATATATATCTATCTCAATCTTTATATATATATTTATTAATTATATATTATATATTATAATTATGTAAATATTATATATATAAATTAATTAAATCACACACATATGTATATATGTATATATATATATATATATATATGTGTGTGTATATATATATATATATGTGTATATATGTGTGTATATAAACATATATATATATATATATATATATATATATATATATATATATATATATATATATATATATATATATATATATATATATATATATATATATATATATATATATATAATAAATTAAGATGCAGGCACAAAGTCAGTTGTGAAGGTTTCACTGGACCTCCTGTGATCTGCTCATATCTCAGTCTGATGTGCTTGTTTGCCTTAGTCTATGTTTGATATGAAATTTTTTACAACATACATGTACAAACTTGATTTATAGCTTAAAACTATCACAAGACTTCGACCTACAAATGTTCCATTTACATGCTCTTACCATCTGATACTGTTTTAGAGATATTACAGGGTTTATCTCAGTCTAAGATGTATTGAAGTCAAAATGGTGCCTGCACTCTCAGGCTGACATCACCACAGCAGTGTGCTCTGATTGGTCGTCCTGATGACCTGTCATGAAGTCTTTAAAGCCAACTGTCTGGATGTCAACAGTCCTCCATTTTGTGCAGACTCCAGAGAGGTAAGAGATCTATTTTTCTTTCCAACTTAATGTTAGCATATCATGTGATAAAGCAGTGCTAGTCTGAAGTTATCAAGATTAAACAATGTTTAGTTTAAAATGTAAGAACAGTTAACTTGTATTTCTGTTTTTGCTGCTCTGTGCTGAAATTTTAAACTTTCTAGAACTTTCTGTGAAGTGTGTATTTGTGATTAACTTTAATCCTGAGACAATGAATGCCCTGTAATAGCATCTAAATCAATAAATTCATATTTAAGATAGGAAGATTTAATGTTGGTGGATGTTAAAAACGTTTTTGTTGGGTTTTTAGTCAATTAGCTTGATATTTTCTCCCATGCTAATCATATGCTAATGTTATGAAGCACTCGGCCTTTGTTCTTTGTTAGCTTCGGGTTAGCCACATTAGCTGTTAGTTCTTGTGTCATGTTGAGACAATTGTTTGATGAAGTTCACTCCGTGGGCATTGATAACCCTTAAAATAAATAAAATACATATATTTATGGTAGTATGATACGTATTTGGTGTATTTTAAAACGTTTTGGTGGATTTTTGGCTGATTTTCATGATTTGTTCTCCCATGCTAATCATATGCTAATGTTATGGAGCACTCGGCCTTTGTTAGCTTCGGGTTAGCCACATTAGCTGTTAGTTCTTGTGTCATGTTGAGACAATTGTTTGATAACTTTCACTCCATGGGCATTGATTACCCTTAAAATAAATAAAATACATATATTTAAGGTTGTATGATACATATTTGGTGGTTTTTAAAACGTTTTTTGATGGATTTTTGGCTGATTTTCATGATTTGTTCTCCCATGCTAATCATATGCTAATGTTATGAAGCACTCAGCCCTTTGTTCTGTGTTAGCTTCGTGTTAGCACACTAGCCTTTGTGTCATATTAAGATGGATGAGTTTATTGAATGAGAGAGTGTGTGAGGTTTGTCTGCCTGTGTTGTTGAGCTTAGTTTGTGCTGTGGTTCAGTTGTGTGTCTGTGTCCTGATGAGCAGGCCTGAGCTAATGAGATGTTGTGTTAGCCATTGTTTAAGCACTGAGACACACTGAAGTCAGAGCATCTGTCTGTGATGGTGTGTGTGGACATCATTTGGTTTCTCTGAGTCTTCAGCAGTGTGGGTGACACAGATCATGTGTTTATTTTGTTTTTTCTAAATTCTGTGTAGCTTTGAGGAGACAAAGGGAGCATGCCATGATTAATGCAGCCATATTATTAATTATTAGACAGAGCTGATAGGAACTTTTTAATAGAGCATGATGCTAAAGTTCATTAGCTCCTTAATTATTATTCTTGGAGGAATATTAGTTGTTTTTATAGCTAGGGCTGTGGAACAAAAGTTAAATAAATTACTTAAATTATTTTCTGCATAAGATTTTAAAACTAAAAATCCAGATTTATATTTCTTACCTTAATTTTTACATTGAATACAGTAAAAGTATTGATGAGGTCTTCAAGTATTTTTCATTAAAGAAAAATGTTATTATGAGGAAAAGCTGAAAGTATATGACGTGTTGACTGATATGTGTGTGTCTGTGTGTGATGCTGAAGTAATAGGTTTAATTTTATCTCCCTTATTTCTTTATTCTGGAGTTTTTCAGTCATGATCTGAGTTAGATGGACTTTATTGATGAGTGTGTGTTTATCCATATCTCTGTGGGTGATATTTGGCTTCATTTTTTAGTGTAGAGTTGTTATGTCTGTGTCAGATGTTGGTATTTTTTAAATGTTGTGTTGCTCTGAGTTTACTTTTGTCTGTTTATGAAGTGAATTTAATTCTGTGGATCCAGTGGTTGTGTATTTTGGCTTTAAGCAGAGAGCTGTTGCTATGCAGTTTAGACAGTGTCAGCCATTTAGTGGACAGTTTACATCCATTAAGCCCCGCCCAGTTTTTAGAGGAGCTTCCAGTGATTGGTTGAGTTTTGACAGAGGCTACCAAAGGCGGGAATTTTTTTTTGTGTGTGATGGAAGTGACAGAGAGACATGACATCATCATGCAGCATATTGTTTACTATTAGACAAAGCTGATATGAGCAGCCATTTATCAAATATTATGATATCACTGTTAATTATTAACACAAAATATGTGTGATCAAAGTAATTAACATTTTTAAAACAGTGCAAAGTGATTTTTAGCTCCTTAAATATTATCCTTGGAGGGACTTTGTGTGGTTTTACAGCTAGGGCTGGGTAATATATGTGTGAAATCAATTAATTTGAATTATTTTCTGCAGATGATTGAAAAACTAAAATCTAGATTGATTTTTCTTAACTTGGTACCAACTAATGTTTGTAATTTATTGTAAAGTTTGTGTGGGGGGTGTTAACTTAGACAAACACAAATGCTGTACATTGATGTAAATGGTGCCAGATTCTCTAATGAACATAACCACACTTCTGAACACCCTAAACTATCAATTTAAGGCAGTAAATTCATTTTTTACATTGAGTAGAGTCAGAGTATTGATGAGGTCCTTAACTTTTGTTGTTTGAAGAACATAATTTTGGTTGATTAAGATTAAACAATGTTTAGTTTAAAATGTAAGAACAGTTAACTTGTATTTGTAACTTTTTGCTGCTCTGTGCTGAAATTTTAAACTTTCTAGAACTTTCTGTGAAGTATGTATTTGTGATTAACTTTAATCCTGAGACAATGAATGCCCTGTAATAGCATCTAAATCAATAAATTCATATTTAGGATAGTAAGAATTAATGTTGGTGGATGTTAAAAACGTTTTTGTTTGGTTTTTAGTCAATTACCATGATATTTTCTCCCATGCTAATCATATGCTAATGTTATGAAGCACTTGGCCTTTGCTCTTTGTTAGCTTCGGGTTAGCCACATTAGCTGTTAGTTCTTGTGTCATGTTGAGACAACTGTTTGATAAACTTCACTCCATGGGCATTGATTACCCTTCAGATAAATAAAAAATATATTTATGGTAGTATGATACGTATTTGGTGGATTTTAAAACGTTTTTTGATGGATTTTTGGCTGATTTTCATGATATTTTCTCCCATGCTAATCATATGCTAATGTTATGAAGCACTCGGTCTTTGTTCTTTGTTAGCTTCGTGTTAGCACACTAGCCTTTGTGTCATATTAAGATGGATGAGTTTATTGAATGAGAGAGTGTGTGAGGTTTGTCTGCCTGTGTTGTTGAGCTTAGTTTGTGCTGTGGTTCAGTTGTGTGTCTGTGTCCTGATGAGCAGGCCTGAGCTAATGAGATGTTGTGTTAGCCATTGTTTAAGCACTGAGACACACTGAAGTCAGAGCATCTGTCTGTGATGGTGTGTGTGGACATCATTTGGTTTCTCTGAGTCTTCAGCAGTGTGGGTGACACAGATCATGTGTTTATTTTGTTTTTTCTAAATTCTGTGTAGCTTTGAGGAGACAAAGGGAGCATGCCATGATTAATGCAGCCATATTATTAATTATTAGACAGAGCTGATAGGAACTTTTTAATAGAGCATGATGCTAAAGTTCATTAGCTCCTTAATTATTATTCTTGGAGGAATATTAGTTGTTTTTATAGCTAGGGCTGTGGAACAAAAGTTAAATAAATTACTTAAATCATCTTCTGCCTAAGATTTTAAAACTAAAAATCCAGATTTATATTTCTTACCTTACTTTTTACATTGAATACAGTAAAAGTATTGATGAGGTCTTCAACTATTTTTCATTAAAGAAAAATGTTATTATGAGTAAAAGCTGAAAGTATATGACGTGCTGACTGATATGTGTGTGTCTGTGTGTGATGCTGAAGTAATAGGTTTAATTTTATCTCCCTTATTTATTTATTCTGGAGTTTTTCAGTCATGATCTGAGTTAGATGGACTTTATTGATGAGTGTGTGTTTATCCATATCTCTGTGGGTGATATTTGGCTTCATTTTTTAGTGTAGAGTTGTTATGTCTGTGTCAGATGGTGGTATTTTTTAAATGCTGTGTTGCTCTGAGTTTACTTTTGTCTGTTTATGAAGTGAATTTAATTCTGTGGATCCAGTGGTTGTGTATTTTGGCTTTAAGCAGAGAGCTGTTGCTATGCAGTTTAGACAGTATGTCAGCCATTTAGTGGGCAGTTTACATCCATTAAGCCCCGCCCAGTTTTTAGAGGAGCTTCCAGTGATTGGTTGAGTTTTGACAGAGGCTACCAAAGGCGGGAATTTTTTTTGTGTGTGATGGAAGTGACAAAGAGATATGACATCATCATGCAGCATATTGTTTACTATTAGACAAAGCTGATATGAGCAGCCATTTATCAAAGATTATGATATCACTGTTAATTATTAACACAAAATATGTGTGATCAAAGTAATTAACATTTTTAAAACAGTGCAAAGTGATTTTTAGCTCCTTAAATATTATCCTTGGAGGGACTTTGTGTGGTTTTACAGCTAGGGCTGGGTAATATATGTGTGAAATCAATTAATTTGAATTATTTTCTGCAGATGATTGAAAAACTAAAATCTAGATTGATTTTTCTTAACTTGGTACCAACTAATGTTTGTAATTTATTATAAAGTTTGTGTGGGGGGTGTTAACTTAGACAAACACAAATGCTGTACATTGATGTAAATGGTGCCAGATTCTCTAATGAACATAACCACACTTCTGAACACCCCTAAACTATCAATTTAAGGCAGTAAATTCATTTTTCACATTGAGTCAGGTCAAAGTACGGACATGGTATTTAACTTTTCTTATTTGAAGAACAATATATTTGGTCATAGGTAAAAGTAACTTTATTGTTAATTATTCACACAAAATATGTGTGTTAGGAGTAATTGTTAACTTTTTACAAACAGTGCACAGTTTTCATTAGCTCCTTAATTATTATTCGTGGATATTTATTGTTTCTATAGCTAGGGCTATGGATACAGCTAAATACAACAAGAGTTAAATTAATTAATTTTAAATTACTTTCTGCATAAGATTTTAAACTAAAAATCCAGATTCATATTTCTTACTTTATTTTTTACATTAAGTACAGTCAAAGTATTGATGAGGTCTTTAACTATTCTTCATTGAAGAAAAATATTTTGTTATGAGTAAAAGCTGAAAGCATATGACGTGGTGACTGATGTGTGTGTCTGATAGTGTGAAGTTGAAGTAATTGTTTTAATTTTCTGTCCATTGTGTATTTTTTGGAGTTTTTTAGTGATGATCTGAGTTAGAGGGACTCTACTGCATGAGTGTATTTTATCTCTGTGTGTATTATTTGGCTCAGCTTGTAGTGTAGAGTTGTGTCTGTGTCTTAAGAAGTGTAGCAGACATTGGGGGCTGTGTTACTGTTGTCTGTGTTTTTTGAGAGCAGTTGTTTTACAAAACTTGTGCGCTGTGTAGTCATGTTTGTAAGATTAGTATTCCTTGCAATTTTGGGAGAAAACTTTCCATCACTTTTTGTGAAAACATTTTGGAAGATCTTTGTGTGTCTGTGAGAGACTCAGTTTTGTGTCTCTAGTTGAATGATATCGTATCATCTATCACATTTTTTCAGAGAACCAATGTGTGATTCTTGTGCTAGCTAGTTTGTTAACCATAGTGTCAACCATAAAATATTCTGTGTAGAAGTTAAGTCAAAAATTTAAGAAAAATATTTTCTACAGCTAAGGCTAACGAATATGTCAGTTAAATTAATTAATTTGAATTATTGTCTGCAGATGGTTGATAAACTAAAACTCTAGATTTATTTTGATTAACTTGGTACAACCTAGCAGTTATAAGTTGTTGTAATGTTTGTGTTGTGTTTTCTGAACTGTGTGGCACAGTCAAACAAAGCTTAGACACTAATGCTATACATTGATGTACATGGTGCCATATTCTGTAATTAACACAACTGCACTTCTAAACACCCATAACCTGCAATTCAAGGCAGTACATTTATCTTTTTATGTTAGGGCAGGTCAAACTATTGATTAGGTCTACATATTCTTCTTTAAAAAACATTATTGGTTGTTATGCGTGAAAGTTGAAAGCATATGACGTGATGAGTGCTGTGTGTGTTTCTGTGTGTGATGTTCAGTCAGTGTTAATACGTATCTCTGTGTATATATTATTTGGATTAGTTTGTATTAGGGTTGGGAAATATATTGATAAAATTGAATAGTTAGAATTATTTTTTGCAGGAGATTTAAAAACTAAAAAAATGTCATTATGTTAATACCTGTAAGTTGGTGCAATGTATGAAAATGTAAATAATGAAAAGTTAGTTTTCAAGAGTGTAGGCCTGTCAATAATTTCTATTTTTTATGTATTTATTTTATGAAACCTTTATTTAACCAAATAAAACCCATTGAGATCAGGATCTCTTTTACAAGGGTGACCTGGCCAAGAGGTCAGCAGCACACGTCATAATTATACAAGTTCATGATAAAGTTTAAGGCAGTAAATAGCAAATCACAACAATTATTATGGCAAGGCACTCACTAAATAAGAAAATAAATAAATATGTCTTGTAATTTTTTTTTAATGAGATTACTTTTTAACAGACTTTGATGTTAATATACTGTGAAAATTTCTGAGCTTTCAGTATTTACATAGACATCCTGTCTATGTTTGAACTGCATTATCAGCATTTTTTGATGAATATTGTAACTTTTAGAGGAAAATACTGTTAAGTTTGGGAAATATATTTTAACAACATGTACCCAAGACTTGATGCATGTCATTTTGTGTCACTGATCATTTTTATGTTATTATTTTTTTGAGAGGGAAAAATTAATCAATTTAATTAATTTAATTTGAGTGATGTGACAAAAAAAGTCTTGGGCTTTATTACTAATAATATACTCCAGCCCTAGTTTGTAATGTAGAGTTGTTGTCTTTGTTTAGAGCAATTCGGCTTACTTCAGGTGTCATGTTGTTCTGTATTTTGAGAAAGCAAATGTTTTTGGAAATATATTTTTTTCTTAGTAGTCATGTTTGTGAGATGATTTGTCCTTGTCATTATGGCTGAAAAGCACTTAATGTGAAGACGTGTCTTCTTGTAGATCTCTGTGCATGTGTGTGCAGGTGTCTGTGTGCATGATTTGTTTTTGCAGTGCATGTAATGAAGTATTTGATGCAGATAAAGTTTAGAAAAATAGACATTATTAATGGTATGGTATTGTTGTTATGGCAGTATAAATTGTATGATCAAGATGTGTGTTTACCATCTGTTGTGAGAGAGAAGTGTATATTAACGTAGTCAAGCGTTTATGTGATGGATTTGGATTAATCAGCATGACTTGCTTTCATGCTGAACATATGCAAACATCACTTTACTCTCTGCATTGGGTGTGAATGTGTGTCTGTTTGTGGCCCTCTGTGCACCTGTGCTGCATTTTGTGTGCTGGTCACATTTAGCTCCTGACATAGACTTATTTTTGTTTCTCTATCATAGTTGAGCGATGTTTTGTCAACCATCATATCTTTTTAAGAGAGCAAATGTGTGATGCTAATGTTAGTTTGTTTCTTAACCACTATGCTAAGATTAATTTAATTGATTCTGTCAAGACGTTTTGTCAAAAATTTAAGTTAAAAATTTCCTACAGCTCAGGCAGGACTACAAGTCAATTAAGTTGATTAGTTAAAATTAATTTTATTATTAAAAAATAGAGTTTTTCTCTCAACTTACTCCAATCATAAGTTATTGCGATGTTTGAAAATGTAATGACTGAAAATGTAAATCTTTTTATCATGGTAGACCTTTTCAGGTTTTGCGTAAGCACATGTTTAGGCTTGAATTTGTTTCTTAAATGAGATAAATTATTGATCAGATGTTTCCATGTAACTAATTTTAATTGATCTTATTGATTTGTAGATTCTCAACTCCTGTGGCTGTGCAATCTGGTCCTCTCCTGATTTGGTGACTGCGGTTGTTTGCTCTACATCTGTGATCTTCTGATCCAGAACACACTCACACATCTTTACACACAGATATATCTATTCAATAAACAAACACATAGACAAAGTAATATTCTGCACACATTTTAACTGATTCTATACACATCCACACTCAAACAGACACACACACAGACACACAAACAGACACACACACACACACACACACACACACACACACACACACTCTCCCTCAAACAAGGTGAGTTCAAACGTTTCTATCTTTCAATGTTAGGTTAGATTAGGTTTTCTATGTGACGGCTTTTGAGTATAATTAACATAGATTCAGATTCAAATTGCTTTGCTTTCTTTGAGCGTTGACTAAAAATGTTTTTTTGTTTCACGTTTAGATGCCGCGTGCGAAGGGCCACCGCCGAGCTCAAGCCCTGAAGAGGAGGATGGCAGAGGGGCACCCCTGGACCGCCCTGGCGCCTGTCCCGGAGTTCGTCGCCCGTATGTGTCAAGCTCTCATTTCAGATCTTTCACTGATATTGTTTAGGCCAAATATCCTCTAATGATGTTCTGTTTGACTTTAACCTCAACGAAACAGGGCGCGGTACGGGGTACCGCCATCGTACGCGGAGATGGCAAACTTCTGAGCTGACCCATCGGACTCGGAAGTTTGTCTCTCCAGCGCATCGTCCGGACCAGAAGGTATTAGTTTTTCTGTTTCACATAGAAACTGCAGCTCATAAGGTGTCACGGTTGGTTTCTCTGTTGTAAAGCAGTGTCTCTGTTTTTGCAGCTGGTGTTCGTCGTTGGAGACTCCCACCTCCGGGCCATTGTGGACGACTTTGTGCCCATGCCGGTAGGTCCTGTGTCCTTTGCTTTTCTGTCTGTTCCAGGTGCGACGGCCGCCGAGCTGAGGACAGAGGCCATGCATGCTGATCTCCCGTGGACCCCGGACGCCGTCTGCGTGGTTGCCCCGAGCAACAACCTCACAGCTAGCCGGACAGTTGGTGAGGCAGCGTTGGACTTCGGTGCTCTCCTGACCTCGATCTGCAGCCGCTGGCCCAAGGTGTGTGTTCAGGTTTCAATTTATTGTTGTTGTTGATTGTTTGGTTCTGTGTCAGCAAAACTGTTGTCACCAGCTGTTGTTTTTGTCATGCACTTATTTTGGAGACATGAATATGATCTGATGACCAAAGTTTTTCTGTAAGGTGTTCGTGCTGGACTTCCCTCCACGCCTGAACATCGAGCGGGCCTGTAGCTGGCGCTAAGGCCAGGAGTTTCACCGTGTCGCAGCACGCATGGGTATGTTTAAGTTGAGCTTGTTTCATATCTGCTGCAATGTTTGAGAAATGAGAATTTTTCAATGTGACCGTATGCATTAATGATCATTTACATGTAAATGCATGCCCATATGTATTTTAACACTTATGTAAAATCAGACTTAGAGTATTTAAAGTTTTTTTTTGTGCTTTGTGACATTTGTGTCAGGTCTCCCTTACGTGTCTGTGGCAGAGCACCTCCTCTCCATCGGTTGGAGCTGTGGTGCCCGACGGCGTGAGTACATCTTCCTTTATTGTCATGAAAGTTGGAGTTGGATGTTTTCTTCAGTGTCAGATACACTAATGAAGTGAAATGTCTTCTGTGTTGGACTTTTTTCAGGTGCACCTCAGCGACACCGATGGCACCCCCATCCTGGTGGAGCTGCTGTGGGACGCCGCCCTGCAGCAGCTGGCACCACCTCCGCCCACGCCCACGGTGTCCACATCGCCCGACATCGTGCCACGGTGTCTCCCAGGCTAGTTGTGACAGGACACGCCCGTGCCACGCCACAGCGACCCCTGGGAGTGGACTGTGGTTGGAAGGAGGGCAAGGTAATGTGTTTTTTGAGTGAATTGTCCAATAGTTTTGTGCTGAGCCTGCATGTAAAATGTTATTAACACAATTCTGTTTGTCTTTGTTTTCAAGACTGCACCTGCTGTGGTTCGGTCTGTCATCCCGCCCAACCCTGTGTGGTTCAGCGGTGACATGTTGGATGCTATGGAGAAGGTTAGTCCTTCTTCTGGCTCTGGCTGCACCGCTGAGCCACCAGCTGGCCAGGTAAAGTGCACACAAGTCACATGTCTGAAAAAGTTGAGAACAGAAGTGGTAGACAGCTGTTACAAAGGTTTGTTTTTCTTCCTCCAGGCTTCCCCTGTGAAGCGCCGGCCACGAGGTGTTGCCACGAAGCGCAGAGGAGGGAAGCGGCAGGTGTGTTTTTTCTTTTTTTATTGTTTTGTGGAGAGAGACTGATGAGGTGTGGTACATGTTTTGATAAGAGTTGCATTATTTTAATGTTTTTTTCTTTTTCTGTTCTTTATAGGTGGTGGCAACACCTTCACCTGCCCAGGTGACGGAGTCTGCCTCCAGTCCCAGTCCAGTCCAGCAGCAGGCATGTATTTGTTTAACATAATATGTGACTTATGGTGAAAATTGCATTTGTTCTCCTGGTTTGTTAAGCAGTTAAACTTTGGTTTTGATTTGTGTCAGGCGGAGGCAGCAGCCCAGGAGGTCCCGGAGGTCGTCGTGGAGGAGGTCGTCGTGGAGACAGCGCAGGAGCCCGTGGTCCCAGAGGTCGTCGTGGAGGAGGTCGTCGCGTAACGTGCCCGTCAGGCCCCAGGGAACCCGGAGGGGACAGAAGTTCAGCAAAGCTAAGGACGTTTTTTTTCCTAATGTTTGCATAGCTGATGTTGGTTTAGATTCTGACAGTAATGATGTAGCAGCAAAGACTGAGGGTAGGAAAGGCGTTAGGCTAGCAAAGGTTGTGCGCGGGTCGTTTCACCAGGGGAGCAGGCGCTTTGTGTACGGGGGATTGCAGTGTATGGCTATAGCATTGGTCAGCTTAGCCAAACACACGCTTAGCAGTGTTTTTACCTGGGGGAGTCGTGAGCTGGATCGCGTGTTGGTTTTAGGCGATGAGCTTTACACGAGTTTGCGTGACCTTGGTGTGTTTAACCATGTGACAAATCTGCTGTCTGTGCCAGATTTGCCACAGCAGTTGGTGGTAGATGATGAGGTTGTTCGTTTTGGTTTTGGTGACACCGTGTTGGGGGATGTAGGCGTGACTGAGGGTGAACACATCGACAGCGGTGTGTTCATCAGTTTGCATAACGGACTTGAGAGGATCTTCAGTCAGTACAGCACATGTCTACTGACAATGTGTGGAAACACTTCTGCCATCATCTGTGAGGATGGACGGTTCGCTGTGGTCGACAGTCACTCACGCAGTAACGTTGGCTTGTCACACTGTAACGGGACAAGCGTGGTTTTGCATTTTGCGTGCCTGGATGACCTGCACCACTACATCTGTCGTTTGGCCAACAGTCTCAGTTCAGGGGAGAGGCTCTTTGAGCTGTGTGGCATCTCTGTCGGTGTGGGTGCAAGTCCAGTGCTGCCTGGTGTTTCTGTGGAGGGTAGCGTCACAGAGGTGACTACTGCTCCAGCACCAGAGTCTAGTGTTGTGCCTGAGCATTGTGGTAGTTTAGAGGCCAGTCCAGCACTGTCAGGCATTTCTGTGCGGTCTTATGCCAGTGTCATGAGCAGTGGCTCAGAGGCAGGACCGAGTGTTACTGATGGCAAGAAGCGTAGCATTTCTTCTGGAACTTATATGTCGAAGAAATCAAGGCGATTCGGTGTTCGAAGGGTAGATTCAGATGTAGTGGTTGTTAATCCTTTGACATATGATGAGGACTTCCCTCCTCTCAGTGTTAATGTTAGTGTAGAGGCCAGTCCAACTTTGTCACGTATGTCGAAGAAATCAAAGAAGAAGTCAAAGGTTAGAAAGGCAAACTCAGATGTAGGGATTGTTAAATCTGTTAGAAATGAAGAGGAGTCCCCTCTTCTTAGTGTAGATGTGAGTCCAGTGCTGTCTGGTGTTTCTGTGGAGAGTAGCGTCACAGAGGTGAGTACTGCTCCAGCACCAGAGTCTAGTGTTGTCAGTGAGGGAAGGTCAATTAATGTGGTTCCTGCAGGTAGTTGTGTGCCTGAGCATTGTGTTAGTGTAGATGTGAGTCCAGCACTGTCGGGCATTTCAGTGTCGTCTTTGGGCAGTGATGGGAGCAGCAGCGCTCACATGTCAAAGAAATCAAAGCGGTTTGATGTTAGTGAGGCTAATTTAGATGTAGAGTTTGTTAATGAAGTTAGAAATGCAGAGCTGGTCTTCCATCCTCTCAGTGTAGATGTCTGTAAGGCTTTGTGCAGCAGTTTTGATATGGAGTTTGTGAAGGTTGGTGGACCGGTGTCCACACGTGTTGGATTGTTAGGGGTTCCTTGTAGAAATGAGAGGATTGTAGCCGATGGTAACTGCTTCTTCAGAGCCATCTCTCAGGCTGTGAGTGGTTCACAGAAGCACCATCGTAAGATCAGGCTGGCAGTTTGTAAAGAGCTAGAGAGGAATGCAGATAGGTATCGCAGCATCATTAGGAGTGAGTACTCGTCGGTGTTAGAGTACATTCAGCAGTCCAGGATGAGGAATGTGAACACTTGGGCCACAGAGGTGGAAATTCAGGTTACAGCGGATTTGTTAGGCGTTAGCGCGTGTACTTTTTTTGATGGTCGTTGGCTGAAGTACAGCTGTAGCCGTGAGTGTTTGTCTGCAGAGTGTATTTATTTGGAGAATATCTTAGGAAAGCATTTTGAGAACGTTGTTTGTGTTTATGAGCCTGGACTGCAGAGCTGTTATGGTTATTGTAAAGTTAGTGAAGTGTCAGGTTACAGCTTTAGGGCTAGGTGTTCTGATGTTGTGTTTGTAGATGGTGAGGAAACAGCAGAAAGATGTGATGATGTTGAAGTTTCGGATGTGGGCGTAGATACAGAGATTGAAGAGAGTACTAGGAAAGTAGAGTCAGGTAGGCGGTCTGTAAGATCGAAGTATCTCAGGCGTAAGGATTGGACACAGCAGACAAAGTTGGTGAGGGAGAGATGTCAGTTGAAGTTTAGAAATATATATCAAGAAAATGAGATTAGGGAAAAGAAAAAGTTAAAGAGTTTTAAAAGGTATAGAGAAAATGTGTCACACAGAGAGAGGGTTAGGGCGATGAGTGTAGCTAAATATAAAGAGAGCACTGAGCACAGGGAAAGAGTTAAAGCACTGAGTGCAGCTCAATATAAAGAGAGCACTGAGCACAGGGAAAGAGTTAAAGCACTAAGTGTAGCTAAATATAAAGAGAGCACTGAGCACAGGGAGAGGGTTAAAGAACTGAGTGTAGGTAAATATAGGGATAACACTGAGCACAGGGAAAGGGTTAAAGCATTTAGTGCTAAGAAATATGAAGAAAACATCAAACACAGGGAGGGAAAAAAAGTAAAAAGTATGGTAAAATATAGAGGGAATGTTCAGCATAGGGAGGAAGTTAAAGCCAAGAGTAAAGCCAAGAGTTCAATGAAATATAGAGACAGTGTTCAGCATAGGGAGAAAGTTAAAGAGAGGAGCAGAAAAGGAAGTAAAAGAAAGTATGGTAGTTTAGAGCATAAGCAGCAAGTTATTGGTCGTGTAAGGCTGAGCAGGGAACAGAAGGTGGAGCAGTTGAAAGACTTTGATGTTGTCATGAATGAGTTTGTCGAAAAAGTCAGAGATGGTCCAGATTTCGTTTGCTGTGTGTGTCATAGGTCGTTCTTTAAATATCAGGTGGTTAGTTGTGAGAGGGCAGCTTACAGCACAAGTGTTGTAACAGCTGATCTTGCACAGAGGTGCATTAGTGAGTGTTATTTGCATCGTTGTAATAATGAATGTGCTGTACCCTGTCAGCTGGTTGTATCTAGAGGTGATCTTTGGATTTGTTACACGTGTGATGCTAAGATTAGAAAAGGTGAGATGCCAGCTGAGTGCTGGATCAATAACCTGGAGCTGGATCCCATTCCACCAGAACTGGGATGTTTGAACAGCTTAGAGCAGCATTTGATCGCGTTACATATCCCATTTATGAAAATGTTGGCACTGCCGAAAGGTGGGCAGAACGGAGTACATGGACCTGTGACATGTGTTCCAGCCGACATCGTGCAGTCGACTCGCGTGTTGCCCCGGTCCAGTATGGAGGGGTCGTTGGTACAGGTGAAACTGAAGCGTAAGCTGACATATAAAGGGCATTACGAGTATCAGTTCGTTGATACATTACGTGTAAGACAGGCGCTTGAGTATTTAAAGAGGACAAATGCCCTTTATGCTGATATAGAGTTTAATGAGGATTGGGTTAACGAGTTTTGTAGGATTGAAGATGAAGAGAAGGAAGAGGCAGAGTCTAGTGAGGATGAAGCTGTTGTGGAGCAGGTTGTTACACAGGGTGAGGTTGGTGCTGTTGTAGATCAAGTTGTTGAACAGGGTGAGGTTGGTGCTGTTGTGGAGCAGGATGTTGGACAGGATGAGGTTAGTGCTCAGGGAGCTAGTCAGCCGAAGGCAAAGGCTAACTTAGCTGAGAATGTAGAAGAATCTTCAGAAATAATACAAGATGAAATGTTACATGACAGGCAACAGCACTGCATGTTTCAGGACACTTGTCTTATGCCTGTTGATATTGGTCAGGAAGCATTAGATCAGTATTTTGAGGATATTGTGAACATTGCGCCTGCAGAGGGAAATTGTCCAGTGAAGATGCTTTCTGACCGGACGAATGAGGCTAAATGTTTCCCGGTGTTGTTTCCGCGTGGTGATAAGACTTTCCATGACAGTCGGCCTTGTTACTTGACGTTGACGCGTTATTTTAACAATAGGGTTTTGCATGCTGATGGTCGTTTTGCGCGTAATGTTGAATATATCTTTTTCGCTCAGTATATGTCAGAGCTAGATCGGGTGGTGTCGAGTGTTTCTGTGGCGTTGCGTAAGGGCAAAGTAGGTCAGAGGTCTCAGAGGATCACACAGAGCATGTTGAAGGATGAAGAGGCTTTAAAAAAGTTGTTAGAGTTTGATGATGGCTTTAAGTTCCTGAGACCAATTAGAGGGACTCCGGCGTTTTGGCAGTCAGTTCAGAAAGAGGTGATGGCTTGTGTTCGTCAGTTAGGGATCCCGACGTGGTTTTGCTCGTTTTCGTCTGCTGATATGCGCTGGCAGAACCTGCTGACCAGCATCCTTAAACAGGAGGGCAGGATGCAGACGGTGGAGGATTTGGAGTGGGCAGACAGATGTCAGTTGTTGCGTCGTAATCCTGTGACGGCTGCGCGGATGTTCGATTACAGATGGCACTGTTTTCTGAAAGCAGTTCTCATGTCTCCTGCTGAACCAATTGGCAAAATCGTCGATCATTTTCATAGGGTTGAGTTTCAGCAGCGCGGCTCTCCTCATGTTCACTGTTTGTTTTGGATCGAGGGCGCCCCCAAAATTGGTAAGAACACAGATGAGGAGGTCGTAGCTTTCATAGATAAATACGTCATGTGTGAGTTGCCCTCTGACGATGACACATTATTGGACATTGTGACATCGGTTCAAACACACTCCAAACGACATGCAAAAACATGTAGGATCAAGAAGACAAAATGTCGTTTCAATTTCCCAAAACCAGTTTCAGCGCGGACGTTTATCTGTCACATGAAAGAGTGCACGTGTGATCGGAAAAAGGCACGTGGCACAGAGAAGGGTTCTGATTCAAAAGACAAGCCAGTCTGTAAGTGTTTTGAAGACGACGTTAAGATTCCTAAAGATGTAGCACAGGCGATTTTAAAAGCTTTAAAGGAAGCAGTGGAAAAGGAGGTGCCTGCTGCTTGTGTAGAGGAGTTGTTTGCGAGTTTGGGCATAAATCAGGAGATCTTTGAGCTGGCGTACAGGCGTTTAGAGAAGAAGACTAAGGTAGTGTATCGGAGAGAGGTAAACAGTGTTTGGGTTAATCAGTACAGTAGGAAGTTGTTGAAGTGCTGGAACGCCAACATGGACCTTAGCTTTGTCACTGACGCCTACGCAGTCGTGATCTACATCATCTCGTACATTACGAAATCAGAGAGAGAAATTGGCCTTTTATTGAGCAATGCCCAAAAAGAAGCCTCAAAACAGGGAAATCTCTCTGCTAGAAAGCTTGAAGAAGCTTGGCAGTGTATATTTACACCACAGAGACGTCTGCGCCCAGGAGGCAGTGTACAGGCTAACGTCCATGCATCTGAAGGAGTGTTCCAGAAAGGTTGTGTTTGTGCCAACAGGGAGCAATGTAGTTAAGATGAGTTTACCTCTCAGTGTTTTGCAGCACAGGGCGTCATCACATGATCTTCGGTCAGAGGATATGTGGATGACGAGCATAGTGGACAGGTTCAGGAACAGGCCCGACAACGAGGTTTTCAATGACATGTGTATGGCTACATTTGCGTCGGAGTATCGTGTTCTCCCCAGGAATGAAAAACCCAAAAATGCAATCAAATTGAAAAATGATCTGGGCTTCATCCTGAAGAGAACACGATCTCAGTTTGCGGTGGTTAGATACATGCGTTTTAACCTAGAGAAGCAGGAGGAGGCTCATTTCCAGAGTCTGCTGCAGTTGTTCCTTCCTTATAGAGCTGACTCAGACCTCAAACCTGAGGGCTTTGAGCTGTTCAGTCAATTCTATAAGGACGGGGAAGTGACGTTTAGTGACGGCTCCGTGCATCCGGTGCAGGCCGTGGTCGACGAGAATAGGGCCAAATTTGAATTTGACTGTGAGGATTTTGAGCGAGCTCAGGAGATCGCTGAGCTGCTCAATGGGGTGGATGAAGATGCGTGGGGTGAGCTCTGTCCGGAGCAGGAAGTGGAGCGCCTCGAGTGTTTAGAGGAGAAGAGGCTGCAGCAGGCAGCAGAGATAGAGGGAGAGCAGCTAGTGGAAGGGTTAGAGAACATTCCAGATTTGGTTGTTAGTGCTAAACAGGTTGTGAAGTTAGAGAAGAGGAACATCATGTCTCGTAGTGAGGGTCTTTGTTTGGTGAGGTCTCTGAATGAGACACAGTTAGCTGTTTTCTATCAGGTGAGACATTGGTGTTTGCAGAAGGTGATGGGCAAAAACCCAGAGCCTCTGCAGGTGTTTATCACAGGTGGAGCAGGTACGGGGAAAAGTCATTTAATCAGGGCTATTCAGTACGAGGCAGGGAGGCTGCTGTCAGCACTCTGTGATCAACCAGATGATGTCTGTGTTTTGTTAGCTGCTCCTACGGGCATCGCTGCATACAATTTAAATGCAGCAACAATTCATCACACATTCGGCATTGGCAAACAGGCTAGTTTACCCTACACCCCTTTAGGTGAGGAGAAACTAAACTCTCTAAGAGCTGAATTGGGTCACCTCCAAATTCTAATCATCGATGAGATCAGCATGGTTGATCACAGTCTGCTGGCTTATGTTCATGGCAGGTTGAGGCAGATTAGGCAGACAGGCGACTTTTCCCCTTTTGGTGGTGTTAGTGTGATAGCTGTTGGAGACTTCTATCAGTTGCCTCCTGTTAAAGGGAAGCCTCTGTATAGCTGTCCCATTGGTGTTGATCTGTGGTGCAACTTTAGCATCGTGGAGTTGACCACAGTAGTCAGGCAGAAGGACAGTGTGTTTGCTGGGTTGTTGAATAGGTTGAGAGTGCGCTCCAAGGACACACCCCTGTTAGAGAGCGATGTCCAAATTTTAAAGTCGCGTGAGACCGGGGAGCAGAGCTCAGCGTTGCATATTCTCCCGACGAATAGGCAAGTGTCTGAGCACAACCTCAAGCAGCTCTTTGCCATGTGTCCTGATTATGTGAACATTGATGCTCAGGACTACAAAAACAGTAGCAAAACAGGCAAATTGGAGAAGATGACCGGGCATCATAGTGCAGCATCAGACACATGTTTGCAAGAGCGTTTGAGTTTGGCGAGGAACGCTCGTGTCATGCTGTGTAAGAACGTGGATGTCGGGGATGGTCTGGTCAATGGAGCATGTGGCACAGTCACTCAGATCGATTTTGATAATGATGACGACACGTTTCCTCAAACAGTTTATGTTAAATTTGACGACCCTAAGATTGGCTCACAGAGGAGGAGACAGCGTGCACATGCAGCAGTAGAATGCAGGGATTCTACTGCTATTGATCCAGAGCAGGAGAGGGCAACCAAGTGGGGGGGTCTGCGTGTTCAGTTTCCTCTCAGGTTAGCGTGGGCGTCTACTGTACACAAAGTACAGGGTTTAACTGTAGACCAGGCTGTAGTTTCGTTTGAGAAGGTGTTTGCACCTGGACAGGCGTATGTAGCACTGAGTCGTGTTAGAGCTTTGTCTGGACTGATCATCAGGGATTTTGAAGAGAAGGCCATTTACTGCAAGGCTACCATACAGGAGGCTTTAGCAGCCATGCCTCCATTTTTAATTGGACAGCAGAAACCTTCATTAGATGCACACAGTTTCTCTGTGTATCTAATGAACGTTCAAAGTTTAGGCCGCCATGTGGTGGATCTGGTGTCTTGCACACAGCATTTACAGCCTACCTGTGTTGCTGTCACAGAAACGTGGCTCACTGCACAGTCCTCACTGCACAGTGTCCAAATTGATGGTTACACTTTCCACAGCCGTCCTCGTGGTGTGTGTTACAGCAGCAGCAGTCATGCCAAATTGTTAGAGCTTAAGGAGCTAGAACATGGTGGAGTTGGTTTATACAGTGAAGATAATTTGGACTGTGAGATTCTGCAGGTACCTGATTTAAATCTGGAGTGTTTGGTGTGCCTGTGTGTCAAACTGAACATCCTATTGGCAGTGATTTATCGTCCACCATGTTATCCAAATTCAGTATTCAAAGACAATCTGGGGAAGTTACTTGATTGGTTAAATCCAATCAGTAACACAATTGTAATAATGGGAGATTTTAATGAGAACATTTTACAAAAATCATCAATTTGTAAATTCATGGAGTCAAAAGGATTTAGGCAGCGTGTAACAGAAGCAACCACAGAGAAGGGGACATTAATTGATCATGTTTATGTTAAAACAGCTCAGTACAATGTGGATTGTTTAGTGATGGCCACTTACTTCAGTGATCATGAAGGAATTCTGTGTAGTTTTAGAGTTAAAGATGATCAGGGGCAGGCAGAGGATGATTTTGATGGTGATGATTTAGAGGAGTTGTTGGATGCTGACTTTGGTTCAGATCAGGTTTAGTGTTGTTGGTTTGGCAAAGGAGGCAGACAAAAATTCACAGTGGCAGTGTGAGTTCTTTGTCTGATGAGTCAAACAGCTACATCGCCGTGTCATGGTGCAAATATAGTTATTGTTGTGTTAGATGTGTTTATAAGTTAGGTTAAGGAGGAAACTGGTGTGTAATGTGTTGCGTTGTTCATGGTGTGTATTTTGGCTACCACCATGGTTGTAGTTTAGCATTTTAGTGTCGAGTCTGCCCACTCCCATAGTGAAGATTGTGTTGACATTTTGGCTGTTAGTTGGGTTTGTTTTGTTTTTAGTTATATATTTATTGTATTTATGTATTTATTTATGATATTTATTGATGGTGAGATTGTCAGGTTAAATGTATTTATGGTGTGTGAATTTTGTGTGGTTTTAATGATGAAATAGTTATCATGATGTGATAATTTATTAAACTAATCATGTGTCAAAAGGGAAATCAGTGAAGTTTAAAATCCTCATGAAGGCAGGAAATTTAGATAATCTTGTGTGTCATAGCTGTTAGTGTTTTTAGATGTTAGTTTTTGCTTGCTGCTCATTAACTGTTGGTTTCTTGTAATCTATGTATTTATTATTTGTTCATAGTTCAGTCGTTCTCTTAAATCTTCATCTGGTTCACTTTCAACAGTTCAAATGAAAATTGTTGATGTTTGTGACCATGAAGTAAAAGTAAATCTGTTCTGGCACCAAAAGGCACACAGACTCCTCATTCTGTATGCCTGACTGCCAGGACAGGACAGTTTCAGAAAGAAGTTATTATTATTATTATAATTGTTGTTATTTTCCATGTTTTCTCCTCCACTTTCTGTCCTCCAGTCTTTTGTCATCTCTCTCTCTATCTCTCTGAAACTTTTTACAAAGCAGTGGTCTTTTAAATCAATGTTATGTAGATTGTTGAAAATCTGTGTATATAGTTACTTTTGTTGACAGTGTTCATGTTCAGATGATTTTGTTCTAAAAAAATTTTTTTTGTTCCCTCTGAGGTGAAACTGTCTGGTCGAAGGTGCTGATGTGATCCCCAACCTCCCCAGCCCCGATGAGATGAGCAGCGAATTTGGATACATACCAACTCGTGTTTTTAGTCTGTGTGCCAAAGTAGTTTAGATAAACTGTAGTTCATGTATTAATGTCCAGGACTTTAAATTAAAAAATGTAAGATGTCTTAAATGTGCTTTGACAGCAGAGAAAATTTATAGTCTTACATTGCTAATTAGTGTTACGTGAATTATTCTATAAAATTATGAATTTTTCTTATTATTTATGTTGGCTAACTTTTTTTCTATATGTAAGACAAAATTCACAAGAAAAATGTACAGATACATAAATGATTATAATATAATATGTATATTATATAATTTAATATAATGATAATTAAAGTAATTGAAAATAGATGTAATCAAGAAATCATATACATTTAAATGCAATTAACTGTTTTGAAAAATAAATTATTTAGTGTTAAATATATCAATGTTGTCTGTCATTATTTTAACAGTTGAAATGTTTTCCATGTGGTGTGATAAACAAAGGTCAATGGTAACAGTTTTCATGGTTTACAGTGTAATGCAGCCTGGTCAAACTTTGATGGAGGTGTGATGTGTGTTCAATGAAGCCAATTCACTTCAATTTAAAACCTCTCAATGAAGTTGGGTGTATACAATAAACAATTTACCTTATTGTGAAATTAACTTTTTCTAACTTATTATTCTATTTTAAAGTTTTATGAGCTTTTTCATTGAAAAGTTTCAAACATAATCCACATAAGGTGTTCAAACTTTGATGTAGGTGTCAGCTGAGTCAGGATGAGAAGTTTCTGTGGAGTGACGTTTGTTGGTCTTCCTCACATTACAGTCAGACAGATGTGTCTTCATTTAAGCTAATTCACTTCAAGTTTGTGTAGTGGATGTCAAACCCCATGATGAAGTTGGATGGACAAGAAATGATGTTCCCTGTTTTCAAGTGTGTTTTTATAAGTTAGGATTTCAATTGTGAAATTGGTCATAAACAAAAAGAAACCCATCTGTAGCCAGGTAGACAAATGCCCTTCATTGTAAATTAATGAGTTTTGCTAATTTCACCCCTTCAGACAAACAAAAGTTTGTTTCACATTTGTACTTACAGCCTTGTGGATTTGAGAAATAACTGCAGCCAGACAGATAAATAAAAGTTCATGTAAATGGGTAGACTGACTATCAACCTATTTCATCTCACTGGCAACAATAGTTACCTCACTTTTTGTGAACCTCTGGAATCTCTTGAAATGTTGGTTTGATTTTGGGTAGCAAATTTAAGTCTTAAAATTAATATGTTGTTTCTAATAATGTAATGTAGAGATGTATGTAAAATATTTTCAACATGCATATTTTTAAGTGTCTCTGATTTATAATGAGAACTATGTGCCTTTATGCATTTTTGATCATAAAGAGTAAATAAATGCTTGGCAACATTTGTTGCAGCTACCATAAAAAACAGTCATAGTATTGTGGCAAGATATTTTGATTTTTTTGTCCCTACTCGTACCCTAGGGCAACAATAATATTTTACTGAAATGTGACTGAGATCTTTATCTAACTAAACTACAGTGGGTAACATGACTTTTTTCATAAATTACATGTTTCACAAGTGTAATTTGATAAGAAATCTCCTTTTTTACATTGTTTAAAATTACTTCACTGGGCTGTTAATAGAAAGTTAACACATCTGAATCCTTTTTAAATTATGAGCTCCCTGCTGGGCCAGTAGGTCTATAGAGATAATTACTAAAAATGTTAATCTTGTTTTCTGACAATAAATAGTTTAAGTTTATTTTGCAACTTCGAGCATTGTAATGTTTGGGAGAGAGAGAGTGCCGCGGTGATCAACACTTGTTGCCTCTATCATGCACAGGCTAAGTAACGCTAACATGAATTTACGCCGTTTGTATTAAGATATCTGATGAAATTAGTTTTTTAACTCTACAGCAAAAACTCCGATGGGATTTATTAGATGAAAATAACAGTTTTGATGATGAGGAAAATCAGGTTTTATTTGAATGTAGGCTGATGCAATATTGAGGAAAATTAATGATGAGGTGGCTTTTAACAGTTCTGTATTAAGTAAACAGACAAGTCATAGTGAAGGTTCCTGCTGACATGTTCCTGAGTGGCTAAATGAGGGGGAGATGTCAGCTGTCTGCAGAAATGCTGCACCTGAGACATTCATGTTCATGTTCATGATTGTTCAAGTTTGTAATGAGTAAGTCATATCTGCTAAAATCTGTTTTTGCCTAAAAAAAATGAATAAATACCATACTGCAATTTAAAATGCCATTTCTCCTGTTTCTATGAAATCCCCCTCCTCTGACCTGCTCAGAGTCACACTGATGTGTGTACCTGCATCTCTGTGAGGATCCAGCATGACGTGGACAGATGATTCTCAAATGTACATGTTATCTTAATGTGAGGGACATGAGTTTGTTTTTTTATGTTAGACAGTTTAAGTTTTGATAGGTTTTTTGCTCATCCACAGTCTTTATAATTTTCCTTCCTTCAGCGAGTCAGGACCAGCTGCTCTGAGCTGTAAATCAGTGACAGAGTGACATCACAACAGCCGAGCAACAGTGCAACTGTTTGAAAAGTCATATTGTGGTCTTCTTGTTTTAGAAAGGAGGACATACAGATGTCAGTATCTCTTGTATTGTTTTGGAGGTATCTCAGTTTATGAATTTATTGATCTTTTTTGTATTCCTCCATTTGTCCTCCCTTTAAGAGAAAAGGACATTCAGATGTCAATATTATGTTTTATTGTTTTGGAGGTATTTCAGTTCATTTGCCAACTTTCTGTTGGCCCTCTGAAATTTACATGCAACCTATGTGTTAGTGTTTCGGAGATATCAGTGTGTGATGCTAGAGAGCACATTTTTGGGGTTCAACCTGATCCAAGTTAGACCCTATTTTAGTTTGCTTTTTCTCAGTGAGTTTTTCTCCCCTCAAAATTTTTATTCCCGTCAATTTTACAATTTTGTTATCCATTCGTGGTTTAAAGATATCATCACATTTTGGTATAGTTGGGGTTCAGTTTGGTCACAGGTAGATGCCACTTCAGTTGACCTGTTTCAGATTAAAGTTTAACTCTTCAAGGTTGGTCCTCTCTTTAGCATTATGTTGTTTTATGGATCCTAACATGTTTTCTATGTGTGAGCGTTGTGGATACAACACAGTGTTTGATGCAAGAGAGCATATTGTAGTATTTTTGGGGTTCAGTCTGATCCAATTGACCCTATTTTAGTTTGTTGTTTTTAAATTAGATCTTTCCTCCTCAATTTTTTTTCCTCTGAATTTTACATGTTTGTTATGTGTTAGTGTTTTGGGGATATCAAAGTGTGTGATGACAGAAAGCACATTTTGGTATTTTTGGGGTTCAGTTTGATCACAGATAGACTCTGCTTTAGTTTGTCTGTTTTATATTAAAGTTGCAGTCCTCCTGGTTTAATGTGTTTCTTGCTCTTCCTCTTTATAATGGGTTAGTATAACACAGTCCACTCTCCCTCCTCCACTGAGTCACATGAACTGAACCTGTCAATCAGTGAGTGACATCATCTGCAAGTTTTTAATGTTTCTTTTTTTACCACTCAAGGTTTGTCCTCCCTGCGGGAGGACATTTATATACAGATCTCAGTTGGACATGTTTAACTGTTTTTTTTTTTTTTCTGTAGAGGGCTAAGTGACACAGGATTATTATTCAGTGACATCATCAGCTTTATAGATCAAAGACAGAGGAGAGGTCAGTCACTTTTGGCCTTCGGCCAAACTGCTCCGAGATCTGCTCTCTGAGTTTTAACATGTGAAACAAATCCTCATAGATGGCACAATTTTGACTCAATCTCTCTAAAAATGAGTATTTTAACAGCGAATATTGTCAGGAATCTAGTCATGCAAGTTTTAGAGCTGAATTTTGTTAATTTTTTCTGAGAGACCAGAGGCCCAACTGACACAGTATGTCCATTACTGTTCTGACATTCTCCTATTCAACTGATTGGGAAGAGCAGAGAGGGCTTCTCTGGGATTCACAAAGTTTGAGGGCTCATCATTCAGAAACCGTTTGAGAAACTAGCCATTTTAGTAGGGTTTGTCCATAGGGGGCGCTAGAGAGCACATTTTGGCATGTGTGTGTGTTTTGGTCTGGCTGTGAGGTTGTTTTGGGGTTCAAATTATTGTGCGAAGTGAGGATTATCAAGTGAGCTTTTATTTTGAAGGGCATATTGCCAACTTCCTGTTTGAGATAGGTCAGAAATGTCTGTACATGATTGGTGGGTCTTAAAGTGTCCTTGCCCTTCGGGCAAGGACCTCTTGGTGGTGTTTCTTGTTTCACTTCTCAAAGTTGGTCCTCTCTTCGAGAGGACATTTACATACATATCTCAGTTGGACATGTTTATCTGTTGTTGGTTTTTTTTTTCACATTTTGGCATGTTGGGGATTATTTTTTTTATTTTTATCATTTTATGAATTCTTTTACATCATTTGGTATGTGTGTATGTTTTGGTCTGGCTGTGAGCTTGTTTGGGTGTTCAAATCATTGTGCAAAGTGGGGATTATCAGTGAGCTTTTATTTTGAAGGACGTAATGCGGACTTCCTGTTTCAGATTGGTCAGTAATGTCAGCGCGTGACTTGTGGGTCTTGAAGGGTCCTTGCCCTTCGGGCAAGGACTTCCTCTCATTGCGAAGTTGGGATGATCGAGTGAGGTTTTAATTTGAAGTGCATATTGCTGTCTTCCTGTCTGAGATGGGTCAGTAATGTCAGCGCGTGATTTGTCTGTCTTGAAGTGTCCTTGCCCTTCGGGCAAGGACCTTTTCTCATTTTGGTATTTTTGGGGTTCAGTTTTATCACAGATAGACCCTGTTTTAGTTTTTCTGCTTCACATTACAGTCTCACTGAAACTGTCAATCAGTGAGTGACATCATCAGCTGTGAACATCAAAGAGAGGAGAGTTCCATCACTTTTGGCCTGCGGCCAAACTGCTCTGAGAGACCTGCACTCTGAGTCCAAATTTGTGAAACAACTCCTCATTGCGGCCACAATTTTGACTCAATGTCTCTAAAAATATGACCATTTTATGTGAAATTTTGCCAGGAATCCAGTAATGTAACTTTAAAAGCTGAATTTTGTTTTGTTTTTTCTGTTTTGGCCCAACTGTCACAGGATGTCCCTTACCTTTCTGTCAGTCCGCCATTGAAGTCAATGGAAAAGAGCTCCAAGGCCTGTTCCTGCAATGCTAACTTTGAGGGCTCGCCATTCGGAAACCGTTTGAGAAACAACAAATCCCTTCACAACTTTTGTTCATCAATGTCTTCTCTATCATCTCTCCGCGTTTCAAGCTGATACCATTTACGGTGTGGGAGGAGATAATTTTTTTCGATCAGCATAGTTTTCCTCTGAAATTTTACTTTGAAGGGCAAATTGCCAATTTCCTGTTTGAGATAGGTCATGCATATCAGCACGAGATTTGTGCTTCTTGATGAGACGAACATTTTGACGTTGGTTTCATCTCTCTACTACATTCCTAGTGGAAGTTACAGCCATTTTAGTGGTGTTTTTACATAGGGGGCGCTAGAGAGCACATTTTGGCATGTTGGGGTTCATCTTTTAATTTTATCAAATTTTTTGGCATGCTGGACATGCGTGCCCGTTTTGGTGAGTTTTCAAGCATGTTTAGGGGGTCAAATTAAGGTTTAAAGACCCAGGGCGTAATAATAAATAATAAGAAGAAAGAAAGAAACGAAGCAAAAACAATAGGGTCCTTGCCCTTCGGGCAAGGACCTCTTCTCTGGAGAGAGAAGAGGTCCTTCCCTTTGGGCGAGGACCCTAATAATTAATTCTGGACTTTGTTCATGAGGCTGATGGCTGCTGGCAGGAATGATCTTCTGTACCTCTCAGTCTTACATCGGACCTGAAGAAGCCTCTCACTGAACACACTCTTCTGTCTCATCACCGTGTTGTGGAGAGGGTGTGAAGAGTCCTCCATTATCTTCAACAGCTTGTGCACTATTCTTTTTTGGACGATCAGCTCCAGCGGCTCCAGAGTTACTCCAAGCACAGAAGCAGCTTTCTTGATCAGTTTGTTGATTCTCTTCAAGTCTCTGGTTCTGATGCTGCTGCCCCAGCGGATCGCTGCGAAGCTGATTGCACTTTCAACAACAGACTTATAGAAGATGTGCAACATTTTGGTACAGACATTGAAAGATTCCTTAAGAAGTAGATCAGCTTCCTTAAGAAGTAGAGTCTGCTCAGACCTTTCTTGTAGATGTACTCAGAGTTGCATTTCCACTCAAGTCTATTGACCATCTGAACTCCAAGGTACTTGTATTCCTCCACCACCTCCACCTCCTTTCCCAGGATGGAAACACATCTATGTGTATTCTTGTTCCTCTTGAAGTCAACAATCATCTCTTTTGTTTTATTGGTATTCAAGATGAGATGATTGCTACCGCACCATTTTACAAACTGACCAACCAGTTCTCTGTACTCTGCTTCCTGTCCATCACTGATACACCCAATAACTGCGGAGTCATCAGAGTATTTAAATATATAGGATAGTATAGGATAGTCCTACATGGTGTTTTTTGGAAGCAGGACAAATATTCATGAGAAATCTGTATGGCTGTTGAGCTAATTTGATGCTTTATCCCCTCAATACAGCACAGATAAGGTGTTAGGATGGTATTGCAGCATAAACATTTGAATATTACACCTATTGTTTGACATTATGCCAGAATGCCTTATTTACTTCCTTGAATGACCAAATTCAATATGGTTTAAATTAGAAACTCCTTTCTGTTTGACTGGTTAAGTGGAGCTTTAAGCAGAATTTCGGGAGCGGGACCACACCTTAACCACTCCTCTTCCTGTGTTCCTATAAATTCTAACCGACCATTTCCCTCTTTTTTTTCGCACACTCGATGCATCCCTCCCTCCTTCCCCTTATTTAAAACTTCTTTCTTCCTTCTTTCCTAAGGACCTTAAAGAGTGGGTTCGTCATGCCCGGGAGCTACAGCAAATTCCCGTTGAAGTTTCCCTAAACCGTTATTTGCTTCACGTACCTACTATGTTGTTTGTTATCCACTGTACTTAATAAATAATTGTCAAATTCATCCTGTTGATGGTGTGGTCCTTACTCATGAAACATTCATTCATGAAAATATCCAACCTGGGCATCAAGTTCTTCTGAAGCAGTGGCGCAACAGCCAATCAGCATTGAGACAGAATGGTGAGGAGGATGTGTTGTGTCCATTTTTCTGGAATATTATGCCAGGGCCTCTATACTCAAAGACTTTGCTGCTCTAAGTCTAATCTTCTAGTGATGTGCAGGAGATAAAACTCTGTTGTAGAAAAATGCAAAGTCAAACTCATGGGAGGAGTCATGACATGATTGGATAATTCAAGGTGTTGATGCTCCATGACGTGCCTTTCTTACGTCCTTTGAGGTCACTGCAATTGATACAGAGCTGCTTATTCACTGTACTGCACAAGGAGAAACTATACAGAGCTAATTGTTTACTGTAGTGTACAGAGAGAAATATGTCTCAAAAACATACACATATATACATCCACCTTGTGTCTGAGACTGAAGTGCAGAGATGAATACATCAGGGCCAGGAGAAGTCCCTACTAATTGGATTCATTGAGGGTGTGCAGCCTTCACATGGATGCATTCAGATCTCTGGCTTCATGGGGAGTACTGCTCAGAGGTCTGAAGGCCGAGTCTCAGAGATGTTCTGGCCGGGGAATGCTTGCACATTTCTATGTAGCATAAATCAACCAGAGGGTTACTAATAACTCTTCATGAAAACAGGGGCCCCCCTGTGTGTGTGCGCGCTTATCAGCAGCTCCTGAGACACACACATACACTGTGCCGGTTGGTTCTGTCTATAGTGAGACACACATACACACTCTGCCAATCTAAGCTGTAAAACCTGCCTTCATGGATGGCTACAGAGACATGGCCCAGAGAAAATATCCTAGCAGGATAACTCTATTTGTGATCTTATAATTTAATAAATGGGCAGATCTGTGATCTTTTTAACTTTGGCTAAACTGTCAGTGTTCTTACTGTCCCATTATATTTTGAATACAGATTAACTTCTGACATTATTAAACACCAATAAATGTCACTACAGATGACAAAACAGACAGAAGAGTCATAAACATTGCTGCACATCGCCATCGGAGCTCATCTACACAGTTATTTTAGTGTATTGAGATCTAAACACAGAGGGAGAAATGGGGAGAACCACACTTGAGAGTTTTGAGTTTACAGTAAATACAGCTCATATTTAATAAAAAAACTTTTCATGGACTGTTTTGTAAATGAAGTCTGCCAACGAATAGCTACTGGTGTGTTTTCCTGTCTTGCTAGCTGTAATTTTAAGGCTCCATACTATGCAAAAAACACTTTTTTAAGACTTTTGAACACATTTTTGGGCATTTGACCATCCTCACAGCTCACAAAATGTGAAAGTAGACAACAAAACCCCTGCTTATCAGGCTGCATAAAGGTAAACTCAGGGTCTTTGGTGAGCTGTTAAGTTTGTGGATATTCTTTTATGTAAAAAACATTATATTTGCATAAACCTACATCATCCTGAGTGAAATTTCTGTGTGAAGTGCTGCCATATTGTTTATATTTTTAGCGAGAAATCGTCGTACACCATGTCTAGACCTAAAACCTATTACTGCTCAGTTGTTGGCTGCAAACAGTCACATACTGTATAATTTCACATATAGACTACCAACCTCGGAGGACCAAAGAGCCCAGTGGATTTATTTTATTTAATTGTCACTTCTTTTGTCAAAGAGAGGTTGGTAAAGTACTGCGTTCATGTGTGTTTAGGACTGTAAGTAGAATGGGGCTGGAAA